>BGPR01008197.1:0-41125 GCA_013235015.1 Araneus ventricosus
CAATGCGTTTGTTAGAAGGAAAATTGTTAATCGCGAATTATCAGTCCATCGTGTTTTGTTTAATGACCGCATTTACGTTCATTTTATACACATATCCTTCTAGCCATGCCCCACTGGGGTGCACCAGGAGAACGCGGATGAGAAGACGCCGGATAAGTAAGCGGAGTCTCGCTTCCCTGGTGGGTACAATATTGTTGGGACTTGCCATCTGCCGGTGATAGTGCGTGCCTCCTATTGGAGGGGTCGGGCCGATGGCCATTAGTTCTCCGGCCTTAGCACCTGAGATATTGCAGCGGCCGTCACTCAGATACACCAGGCGGCTTCAGATAGGTCGGGGTGATTTCAGTATGAATCCTTGTAACTCAGTGTTTCTCAACCTTTCAGTATTTGCGACCAAATTTTCAATCATAATTTTCATCGCCCCCTCTCATACAATAATAATGTATTCGTGGCATTTTGACGCTAAAGCTACACTACGACCTAATTACAAACCTTGCAAATTACCAAGAATAAGTAAACTTATTGATATTTTGCTACACCAATCCGCTGCATTGACAAAACCAGAATTGCTCTCTCTTATTATCTCTAGTCTCTATTGCTCTGTCTTACGTCCACCATATCCGACATTCTCACGAGAAGTCCGCCGAGAAGAGTCGCTAATAATTATTAAAATTGTTTTTATTTTAGTATTGGTATGTTAATTATTAAATACACCGTGCAGTACTGTTACAATACTATTTATAAGTGTATTATATCAGTGTAAATGTGTATTTTGTTTTTTATTATGTCAGAATGTATTTTATTTTACTTTCCTTTCAGTAAAATAATCAATTTTAACGTAGGACTACGTTCCTCCCATTGGGGTCTCAGGAAGGAATTTGATTCACACGCCGAAGCGCCACAAAACTTGGTATGGGAGATCCTCTATATTTCGGTAACTACATATGTTAAAAACATAACTAATGCCTTATTTTGGAGATAAAGGGTAACAACATTAGTTACAAAAAAAAAATGAAAATCGGAATTGTAGTTCAGCGACTACTGAGTCGCTAAGCTGGGCAAAAATACGCATGAATTGGTGACGCGATCCTCTATATCTCGGTAACTAAATAAGTTAAAAACATAACTAAGGTCTTATTTTAGAGATAAAGGGTAACAACATAAGTTACAAATAAACTTACTTAAACCTAAAAACTTACGAGAAACTCCGAAAAAACAAAAGAGGGGCCGTTCACAAATGATGTCACGCTTGGAGGGGGGAAGGGGTTCTTAAAATTGTGACAGTTTGTGAAAAGGGGGAGGGAGGGGGTAACAAGAAGTGTGATGTCACACATTTTGGTTAAAATAAAAAAAATTTAAAGTCAGCAGATTAAATTTTGAAGTTATTTTGAAATTACCAAAATTTTGGGGTAATTTTTTAATCGGGGCTAAAACAACTTTCATGTGATTTTTTTTTCCCTCACTTATTATCCTTTCTTTTCGAAAAATGCATTCAGAGTAGGTTCTGAGAATATGGTAACAGCAGAAATTCTTCACCATTAGAAGAAAACCTCCCCCCTGTCACATCCTTGAAATGTCCAACAAAAGATACGTCGCCCCACCTGGGTGAGTGGTAGAACTGGTAGTGGCACAAACAAAGTTGATCTTATTGAGGCGTTTTTTTTTTTTAATTCAATCTGTTTAAGAGAATTTTGTGTTCATAAAGTAAAGATTAGATTTAAAGCAAAATATATCAAATTCCGAAATACTACTTTTTCAATTGCTCTTTTATATTAATATTTTATTACTATTGTATATTAATTAGGTTTTTTGTTGTAAACCTTAATCTTATTTCATACAAAATAAGTACACATATAATTATTATTATTGTTATGCTCACAAATGTCATTAAAACACATAGTTAAAGTTACACAAGTTTAAAAATAAAATTTGATATATGATCTATAAAGTAGTGCTTTGTTTCTGAACTGCAAGTATATGTTTATGTAATATAGCGTGACATGTGACAGGGGGGAGGGGGTATCGTAAAGTGTGACACTTTGTGACAAATGGGGGGGAGGGGGGTCAAAAATATTGAAAAAAAGTGTGACATCATTTATGGACAGCCCCAGAGTCATGCGAGTAAAATAGTCCTACGCCTTTGACAGCAGCGGCTGTTTGAAGACAGCCTCAAGTCATTTTTTTTAAAATAATATTTTCTTTTCGATATGCTCGCGCCCCCCTTTCAGTGTCATCACTCCCCACAGGTTGAAAATCGCTGCTCTAACTATTTGTAGGCTCATTTATTTCATTTGTACTTCTCATGCTGTTAAATATATACTCCTAGTTGAACTGAGTATATTTCGAGTCAAAAGTTTTTTCATCTAAAGCTGGCAGTGTTCATCGAAAGCAGTAAAGCTTCCGGCTCGTGCCAGATGAGATGGAATTCAATAAAGCAGGCTTGCACAAGACCTTTAAGACTGTGGGTGTAGCTTCGTCATCACAATAGAAACAGTTAATCGCATCACTTTCCGATGCATACTAAACGCCCTGCAATCGCATTAAAACCCAGTTAGTCATGCCGGCGATGCCTTCGGTAGCGCTCCGTATAAAAAAGATCTGAAAAATCGGCTTTTTCAGCATTGGCAAAAGAACAAGAGAACCAGTTAGGAGGATGATTGAGCGATGACGTGTCTTACATTGTGGTTCGCCGCCGGAGCGCTGATCTCATCTTTGGGGTTCATCTCTGGACTGCTGGGTCTTTTATTCTCTTTCCCTTTGTGGCTGCTGGCGTCCTCTCCGTCCATTGGGGAATCGGCACCTGGAAGCAGGAAGGGCATGTTAGTCCTTTCGAAACTATTTATCGTTTGCATTCTTTTGCTCGAGAGCGATTAAAATGTCTGTATGTTAACCCTTTATAGGGCCATTTTTTTCTAGTAATGGTATAATAAAATACAGTGGAATCTCCCTATAACGAAATCGCTTGGTTCCAGTTGAAAAATTCGCTATAGAGAAAATTTCGTTATACGGAGATTAGAGATTTCTGCAGTTATTTAAGTAAATGTTACAAACCTTTTAGTATGTGCGATAAGTTCAAAAATATTTAATTATGACTTTCAATTAAAAATGAAGTAATATTTATTATAAATTTGTTAAAATTATACTAATTTTTATTGTATAAATAAAATGCCCAAAAGTGAAGACAATTTACCAATTTCGAGAATAATATGTACTAGTACGGATAAACATAAAATGCGTATTGTCACATCCATTTGCTGTTTCCATACCCCACTCCACCCCGATTCTTGGAATCTTGACCCGTACAAATGTTGCTCCCTCTGTAGAAACCCAGGTTCCCACAACTGCATTACCCTTCACATAGCATTCTATTGTTACGTGTTATCGCTGGAACGAACAATGCGAGTGGTTCCAGAAACAGACACGTGTGAGCGATTTGTTTGCACAGAAATTAGCAACTTTCTTCAAAAATGACAAAAATCGAAATGATAAAGGTCTGAAAAAATTCGTTATAGGGAGACAACCACTTCGTTATATGGAGAATATTTTGAATGTTATTTAACATTCCGATTACAAATTTCGTTATAGGGAGAAATTCTCTGTAGGGAGATTTCGTTGTAGGGAGACTCTACTGTAACTTTGGAATTCACATTAATTTAAGAAAAGAAATTCATTTATCTTATTAGATGACATTATTTTTTGTTAATTAATTAATAATTAATTACCGAGTCAAGTCACTTCGTTAGGGTTTAAGATAAAAAAATTGAACACCCAGGTCTATGTTTCATCGAAAAATTTGACGAGAACTTACGTCAGTCTTAAAAAATGCGTTTACAAATTGATGAATTTGGTAGGAAATATATTCCCACGGCCTTAGAAAAGGTTAATCGATAAAAGTTAGATTTATAGAGAGGGAAGTAACATACAGTAAAACTTCTATTAACCGTCAGCTTCCGTCAGTGGTTTAGCGCCTGGATTATTAAAATGAGTTTTTCGCCCCCACCGTCATCAGAGGCGCTTAGTTGGTGTAAACTGCGCTAAATTTTATTTTCATAGGATGGGGAGGGAAATCGAATATGTGTGTAGAAAAAAGTACAGGGTATCCCAAATGTCCTTGACGGATTTCAAAATTTAATTTTAAAAAATCAAAAAAATTGTCGTATCAGTGTGTGGTTTTCACTAAATTGCAGAAAGCTCCACAAAGTTTTTTTGCCATAAAGGAATTGTTAATAAATCAGAAATTTAATTTTTAAAAATGTCTGTACCGTAAAGAAGTATCGATGCACTGTTGTTCATGCAATTCTGAATTCCCGTGAAGCACTTCGTGTTGACCATTAACGGGTCTATTCTGGTACCCCCGGTTGGGTCGGGAGACGTCACTTTTTCCGCACGTTAACAACGGGAAAAGCGACGTCTCCCAACCCAACCGGGGGTACCAGAATAGACCCCTAAGACTGCGAATAAACATTTGGCGGATTCGTTCGGCATCATCTCACGCGCGTGGCCTACCATTTCTTGGTCTGTCCAACGCGCTTCCAGTCTCTAAAAATCTTCGGTGCCATGACAAAATGCTGTTTCGACAAGCAGCGGCTTTATGAATCGTAGTACGAAACTTTCTTTGAACTTGAATAATCGACTTTGTTTCAAAGTACCAACTGACGCAGTTTGCTTTTTCTGTTGAGGTCATCATACTTACATGCAATGACGGATCAGAAGCTAACCTTACTAAGACAATTGAACTATTCTTTGTCAGAAAAAACTTTATGGAGTGTATTGAAATTTAGTGAAAGCCGCACATCAATATCACAATTTTTTGATTTTTTATTAAATTTTGAAATGTGACATGGACTTTTGGGACACCCTGTACTTTTTTCCTTTGACGGGTTTGCTAAAAAAATTGAGACAAATCTGCAATTTTAGTGTACAGACCACATGTCAATTTTCAACCATCTAGCTCGTAACTTTTTTTCTTTGATTTATGGTACAATACTCAGAGGGACAGAAAAACGTACGTCCAATTCCAAAAACTTTTTTTCGAACTCGGAGAGATTGAAAACGCCGAAAATCAGCAAAATCTCGAAGTCGGAATTTTCAAACTTACAATACTTTTTCAGTACTGTGAAAAACGAAGAAAGAAGAAATATTCGAAATGCTCAAGCCTTGATGAAACATTAGCTTATGATTCCTATGAGTGCATATTTTTGGCTTTTCACTTTATCTTTACATTCTTTAGAAATTACTACCGATAAAACGACTTCTCTTTGTGCAGTGGTTTTGGCAGTTACTTATTCATTATGCAAATATCATTATCGCTTATCCAAGACTGGAAATTGCTAGACAGGTTCGCGATAAAAATTTGCTTGCATACTCACTGTCGAAATTACCGAACGAATTCGAAAAATTTTCGAATTCGGTCATTTGCCACTTAGATTTTTTACAAATTCACCCGCTTTGAGATCAATTATCTTAAAAACTATTAACCCTAGAAGAAAAATAATAGCAAAAATTTGTAGGGAATCAAACGGTTTTTAATTTGTTAAATCAATTATAATTTGAAATTTAATAGTTTTCGTGATATTCAAGAAACACTAGAAAAGGGCATATGAAATCCAAGATGGCGACTCGAGCTCATCCCCCAGGACCGGGGTATTAGTATGTTCATCAGGAGCCCCTCACGAACATGTATACCAATTTTTAAACCTATATGATTTAATGTTTCCAAACCCTTCGTTGACTGGACTAACTACTAGGGAGTATAATTTTTTCTAATTCTGACGAATTCTATGAAATTTTTCTGATTCATCTAATTCTGATCTGACAGATAATTTTTCCATAATTTCCAAATTCTGATGGAGCTATTATTTATAATCAGCGGATTTGCTGTTCGAAGATATCTGGGCGGGTTTTTTTTAGAATAATGTTGCATTAGAAAGTTCATAACAGAATTTTTCTGATGAAGTAGAAAATATTAAAGGAAATGTTTTTCTCGGCATATTTGTGATTAAATTAGATAATATATATCCGTTCATTTTCTCAAAAGTAAAGCGACATTTTTTAAAAAATAAATTAGTAAATTGAGTAAGTAAAACCATAAAAAAGAATACTGACTTTAAAAATGCCCTCATGTCCCCAGTATATAAAAAACTTACTGTTATTTCTCTCAGTCGTGATATGTAAATAAAAGCATTAAATACTTTTTATTTACATTAGGATGATATGCAGGACTATTTAACTAAGCGCGACGACATACCACGCAATTTTTCTCACTGTGAACTTGAGTTGTCATTGACTTTAACATCCACAGGATTCTGAGAATTCCTTCTACAAGTAATTTATTTACTGAACAAGCTGCAGTGTTCTCCCCTCGACTATCTGGCACACTACTTCAATATGGCGTCTTTTGAGTTTAGCTTCGTAGTATGGTGAAGAAAACTGAGTAATCAATTTGAGCTCTTCCCGTTGACCGATTGGGTAACCAGAAAAACTGGATTTACCCTCGCCCTGCAGTATCATCCGGGTCATCTGAATAACAGCCGCTACAATAGCTCGAGTACTGAGTCCTAGTAACCAATCACCAGGCCACGGCCCGACCACTCCCGAAGAAGGTACGTACTATCACTGGAGGAGGGACCCAAAGCCCCACCACTACTATACCCCAGGGGAAGCGAGTGCCCGCTTGCTTGTCTGGAGGCCACTCATCCTTGAACTCGAGGTGCCCCCCCCGGGGGAATGGCCGTTTGGGTGAAAAAAATTTTAAACGGGTCTACAGTTCTGGTGTCAGGACTATAAACAGATATTTATCTCTCCAGAAAGCAGCGTTTTTGAGTTATCGCGCACACGAACGGCCAGAGAAATTCCCCGTTGAAGGACTTAGTCCAAAATTTGATAGATCTATAATTTTGGTGTAAAGACCACAAACCAAATTTCATTCATTTAGCTCGCTCCACTTTTCAGGTGTTGTGTTCATACACATAAGGAAAGACAAACAGAATTTCAGCCAGCGGAAATGGTTTCCCTAGACTTTCTCGTATACACCCTAATATAGGTGTCAATCACATCCGCAAGGCTGGGACCGTCATGGCTACTCAAATTTTTATTGCTCTCGGAATTGGAGACCGGAGTGAGACTGAAGAGTAACAACCCAAAACAGAATGTCACCTCCCCCCTCTTCCGACTTTCGCACATCATCATGACACAACATGACGCGTTTTGTGCTTCGTGATGTAATGAAGAAAATCGTGTGTGCATTTTGGTCGCCTTCCTTTCAACTGATTGCGTGCAAAATTAAATACAGATATACAGTTTTGGTCACAAAATCACGTACCAAATTTCATTTATCTAGACCAGAGGTTCCCAACCTGTGGCACGCGTACCCCTAAGGGTAGGCAAAGGACCATTTGGGGTACGCGAAATCAAAGTTGTTAATGGTGGAAACAAGAACACATAAAGAATTTAAAAAGTTAGAGAATATTGTTTCTCCAAGTGAATACTTGCTATTTAATATACCACTTGGATAGTTTATTATATTACGACGTGTAATTTTTAGCTAGTTAAAACGAAATAATTACAATAGTGGTTTCATTTGCTTCGGCATTGAACATATGCTATTGTAAACAATGGAATAAAATGTAAAAATCAAGCATAAGTTCTGCAAATGTTATTAATTCTAGACATTTCACTTTTACGCTAACCTCAAAATTATTGATAAAAACATAGCCGGATGGTTGGGGGGGGGGCCCCCCCCCCCACCCCCCCCCCGGCCCCACGCGAAAACAAAAAGAATAATCGAGGGGTACGCGAGGGAAAAAAAGGTTGGGAACCCCTGACCTAGACCGTTGCATTTCTGAGTTTTCTCGTTCACGTACACGCGAATCGACACACCAACAAACGATCAACCCTTTGATGAATTTGGCCCAAAATCCGACACCCATCAACAATATTGGTGATAAAATTATGAACAAAATTGTATCCATCTAAGTGATTCCGTCTTTGAGTTAGCGCGTCCATATACATGGCCAGAAAGATAACTTCCCGAGGTGTGAAGAGCACATTCCAAATCCATATCCGTCCTGTTCCCAACCTGTGGTACGCATACCCCTATAGGTACTCGAAGGACCATTTCGGGATACGAGAAATCAAAATAGTTAATGGCGGAAACGCAAAGGATTCAAAAGCTATGAGAATTTTATTTCTCCAAGTGAATACTTGCTATTTAATGACTATCCCACTTGAATAGTTGATTATTACGAAGTGTAAGTTTTAGCTATCCTTATAAGTTAAAACGAAATAATTACAATGCTCACTTGATTTGCTTTGGCGGTGAACTAATACTATTGTAAAAATGGAATGAAATGTAAAATCAAAAATAAGTTCCGCAAATGCTATTAATTCGAGTCATTTCACTTTTAAGCTAACCTTAACATTATTGATGGAAACTTCTTCGCATAGACGGATAATTAGAGGGAGGGAGTGGGATACGAAAATAGGGGGTACGCGAAAACAAAAAGAATAATCAAGAAGTACGCGAAGAAAAAAAGGTTGGGAACCCTTGAGCTAGCTGAAATCGTTTTTGAGTATCGTGTTTACAGACAGAGAGACAGAAAGACAGGCATAATTTTAAAAATGTGTTTTTCGGACTCAAAGAAGTCTACTACCTGGAGTTACATCAAAATCTCGAGGTGAAATTTTTTTACGTTTAAAATACTTTCGTTTCTTGCAGTGGCGTAGCTAAAGGGGGGGGGGCGGAGGATGGGGAGGTTCACCCTGGGCGGCACTTGGAAAGGAGCGGCAAAATCAGACATGCAGGGAAACAGTTTTATAACTAAGAAGAGGAGCTCTATTTTTGTGTAGATAAAAAAAAGTTATGGAATTAATTCATATTTTTCACTTTTGTCTGTAAACAGCCTATTTGTGGAAGAATGGTGGTGGACGAGCAATTTCGCAATCTATCTGCAGAGGTCGAGACGTTAAACAACGGATTACGTTGCTAATAGCATGTTTTTTTCCCTGCTTTTTTTTTTTTTTCATTTGAAGGTTTATGTGCCTTATGTATAGGGTTGCCATACGTCCCGTATATACGGGACTGTCACCGTATTTCACTACTCAGCCCCGTATTACTATTTGTCCCGTTTTTGTCCCTTATATTGCTCAGATCTAATAAATTTATGCGAATACGTTCTTGCCATTCCAGCCTACAATGCAAATATGAAGAGAATATTTTCCTTAATGCCAACCCAATGGTCGGACGAAGGAAACATGTTGTCAGTGGAGACAAATGTAGCAATTTTGATTTGTCATTATGGTTTTAAAACGACTCGCGCCCAATTTTATAATTAGGTGAAAGAAGAAAATGATATAATAAAGAAAGTAAAATCAACTGTAAAATATGACTGGGATAAAAAGATTAGTCTGGCATATTTTTTTATTACTCTACGTGTTCATTTTATTAGATTGCTCAGATTTTATTGATTTTTATTGATTTTATAATTACGTGAGAGAAGAAAATGATATACTTAAGAAAGTAAAATCAACTGTAAAATATGACTGGGCTAAAAACATTAGTCTGGCATATTTTTTTATTATTCTACATGTTCATTTTATTAGATTTCTTAGATTTTATTGATTTTTATCAGAGTAAAATAAACCATTCCCTACCCACCTTTTCATGTTTTATATATTTAGCACTTAAACATCCAGTATCAGCGCTTATACATGATGGCAACCCTACTTATGTAGCTTGTAAAGGAAGGGAGGCATGTTGCACGTTCGCCCCTGGAGGCAAAAGTTGTAGTTACACCACTGGTTTAATTTACTAGAAATTAAAAAATCGGTGTCTATGGTATTTATCAGAAATCGAAACGAAGGAGTGTTGAGTACTCTGTATATTACAATGGAAAATGTCAATGTTTCTCAATATTTTATTTTTCCATTTATAGTTTACTAGCAGTACCTTCACAGCGTTGCCCGTGACATCCTGAATTTCAACAATTTTTTTTTTTAAAAAAAAGCTTACAATCTTCAGCAAAGGGATTATGACGTCACGCGGTTTCGACGAAATGCAAGCTGGGAATACAATACCGCGAGCTTGGTTACGAAGAAAAATAGAGCGAAAATATTTTAACACTTCTTGTTTCAAATCAGGGGGGAATATTCCATTCATTACCTCAAAAAAAATGAAAGAGATAACTTTATTAGAACTGGGATGCAGTAAATTTAAATACGAAAACAAAATTTTGTCGTCAAAACTGACTATTTTTTAAAAATTTCTCAAAATTCAGTAAATTACGTTTGAAGCTCAAAACATATTTCATTAGAAAGAAAATTGTTTGTTCTATCCGATGGTGCATCGATTGTTTTTCAACTATCATTAGAAAAGATACTACAGCCGTAAACGTCCCGAAAATGACCCCAAACAACACAAAACATTAAATAAAAAAATTTCTAGATTAAATTTTAAAATTCCGGCTTCGAGGAGCATTGAATCACCATTACGACTACCTGTGTGCCAAATTTCATGGCTGTAAGTGCGATAGATTCGTCTGGACATCGCGCACACACATAAACATTGCCTTTTATAAGTATAGATGTATTAAATTTCATCGTGACTTTTTTATATCTTATAAAAACGCCTTTTAAGGATTCTTTTCTTTCTTCGCGTATCAAGCTTTCCGATTAGCGATCGAAAACTTCCTTCTATGACAAATGATTCGTTTTAATCAGACTGATAAAAATATCCTCCCCTCTTCACGTCCAAATAAACAATTCCAAAGCAGGGAGAGAAATTGATAGCGAAAAAAAAGAGAGAAGGCTTCTCAATGTCAACGCCGCGTTTTTCTCACTATTTCATTTCTCCTTTCGAGACAAACTTTAACTTTGACCTACTTGAGATACGAAGCGATCCAGTTGCACAACACGACCGCGAGAGGCGAGGCGCGTGAAAGGCGATCTCTTGACGCCCATCTGCGGCAGCGCCTGGAACGGAACACCCCGCGTTAGAAGTTGATTTGCATATCTGAATGAACAGGGCCGGGTTGACACTTTCGAAGCTCTAGGCCGAAACATATTCTGAGCCCTAGGCCAAAGAATATATTGCGTCCCTGTCAACCAGCGGGAGTGGCCTCCCCTAAACTTTCTCGTATACTTTTCAAACATTTGTCATTTCCCTTCCCCCTGCGTGGATAAAAAGTTCGAACCAACTGTAACCCAGAATGCAATGACTATCAGAAGGTTTTTCATTGTAGATTATAGTGATAGTAAAATATTGAGGTGAAGAATCATATTCAAAAAGATGCGTATGTATTAAAACTTCGCAATATTTTTTTTTTTTTATCAAACTCTAGCATGCGACTTTCGCGTGCGGAGAAGAAAACAGGAGAATAGCTTGCGCATGCGCAGCGATTGCTTCCAGTACGCCAGTAAAACGAGACGCCCTAAATGTTTGCTTCCTTACAAAATCTCGCCGCCAGAATTGGTTTTAGACAAACTGCCAAGTTTTCGGAGGGTCCCTTCTTTGCACAGGCATTTCTACCACTACGCATGCGTATGGAGTTAAACAAGTATGCGATTATACAGACCGACAGACAGTCAGCCCGTTGACGGATTTGGCCCAAAATTTTATACGGACCTACACTCATGACGATAAAATTGTGTACCAAATTTTATCCATCTAGCTATTCAAGTTTTTGAGTTATAGTGTTCACATGACTTCCCTTTGACGGATTTTGTCCAAAATTTGATAGAAACCTACAAATTATGTTTAAAGACCACATACCAAATTTCATCCCCGTAGCTCTAATAGTTTTCGAGTTATCGCGTTCACAGACACCCAGATATAATTCCAAAATTGTGTTTTTCGGACTCAGGGAGGTCTAAAACGTGGAAATTCGTCAAAATCTCGAGTTCGAATTTTTTGACGATTGCAATACTTTCTCTTTGTATACTTCGTATACGAGAAAGTAAAAAAGTTTATATACAGGGTGTCCACACTTTTCTTGACCCAATATCTAATTTCTAAACCGTTAGAGATAGACGTACATTTCCAATTGAAAAAATGCTTTGAATGAAGGGAAGAATTACATTTTATGTTTTTTGAGTCACTAAATATATTTCTAAATAAGTTACGAATTCTAACTTTTTATATCCTATCAGTCATATTTTGTAAAATATTTTTGACACTCTAAACAAAAAAAGTCCCACTCTTCTGCGACAAAAACTGATTGAGTTATGGAGCTTTGAATTTCATGATTTTTGAAACAACTGAAACAGCTTCCTTTTCTATCTCATCTTGGCTCGTCTTTCATAATGTGTTTCAAAATGTCACTGAATCAGTGGCGAATCCAGGAGAGGGGCTATTGGGCTGCAGCCCCCCCTCCCCCCCCAAGCTAAACCAAAATTCTTCATTTAATTAAAATCACTACAACTGTTTGATCTTAATTTTCATTGTTAAAAAATAGTAATAAAATCGTGCCAACATTGCTTTCTGACTTGACAGGCTCGAAAATTTTCCTACTTTTCTAGTCATTCCACTTGTACTTGTAGTGTTGGCACGGTCGAAAACATTTTTTGGCCAGTTATTTCATTGTATTTTTTATTAAATTATCGAAAGTATTGTAGTGTTCTTTATTATTCTTATTGTCAGGAGAGGAAAGCCTGTAAAGTTAAAGTGTTTTGGTTTGGTTTTGGCCATGAGGTTTGACATTCGTCACTACGATACAAAATTTTTATGACCTCAGCCCCCCTCCAGACCCGAATCCTGGATTCACCGAATAATGTATTCAATGAATATATATGGTATCCTCTTTTATCGTGATCCCATAGCTAATTTCTAAACCGTTCGAGATAGACATATAGTTCCAGTTGGAAAAATGCTTTAAATCAAGGGAAGAATTATATTTTGAGTCAATAAATATATTTCTGAAAAAGTTACAAATTCTAATTTTTATACTGTCCCCCGGTCCTATCAGTAATATTTAGTAAAATATTCTTCACACGCTAACATTTTAACCAAAAAAAGTTCTACTCATCTGCGACTAAAACTGAGCGAGTTATGGAACTTTGAATTCCATGATTTTTAACCCATCAGCGGCCTCGTCGAGCAAGTGCTGCGCATTGATTGGTGGATCGTCTTCAAGACGGATATTGAAATGGTGTAAAGTGGTCTAAGTCAGCGATATTCAAAGCTCCATAACTCGGTCAGCTTTAGTCGCTGAAGAGAGGGACATTTTTCTGTTTAAAATGTTACGGTATCAAGAATATTTGACTAAACAGCATTGTCAGGACCGGGGGACTGCATAAAAAGTTAGATTTCGTAACTTTTTCAGGAATGTATTTATTCACTCAAAAGACATATATTATGATTCTTCCCTTCATTTAAAGCATTTTTCAAATTGGAACTATATGTCTATCTCTGACGGTTTAGAAATTAGCTTTTGGACCACGATAAGTGCGTACACGCTGTATATTTTCAATCTAATACACAATAGTTTATCCTCGAAGCATATTAATCAATGTCTTCGCAAAAACTGTAGCTTCAGTAGGAGCCACTGTTGTATGCTTCATATATTTTTTTTCTTTCTAGTTCAGGCTTATTCACCCGAGTCATTTGACTCTTCAGCTTAACTAAGCCCTTAACATTATTTATAAAAACTTATTTGCATAGACAGGTGGTTGGAGGGAGGATGAAGGTAGAGAGTACGCGAACATAAAAGGAGTAATCTAGGGGTACGCCAGGGAGAAAAGTTTGGGAACCCTTGCTGTGCTAAAAAAAAGTAGATTGGAACACTGGTGAATGTCCCGCTGCAGGAAGTCGGAGTAGGTGGGGAGAAATAGGTGCAGTAGGGGAATCAGAGTACCCTTAGGGTATGGGTTTGCGTGGAACGACCGTGAATGACCTACCTAATTGGATGGGATGAAAAATGGAATGGTGTGGAGTGCCATCGCGCCATTTGCGAGGAGTGGGGCTCTCGTGAATGTCCAGTTTAAGATTAACCCTTTGAGGACGACTGTCACGCGAGCGTTCCAGCTGCTTGGTACATTCTCTCCCGACTGCCAGTGTGCTCGTTCACGAAGACAGGTGTGGGTGTTTGTAACTTATGTCACAAAAACGTGCCGGCTCTTGTGGCTTTTAGCTACCGACTGCCACGTCGGCGTGACACTAGCTTTAGTGTAATTATGTTTAAGTAGAAAAAATGCGCCGGCCCTGAGCAGCCACGCACGATGGTAAACGTCGACCAGATCGAACCGCACGTTTTCCGCGCGGCCGTCCTCAAAGTTTAACACATTGTTGACCGGGAATTTTACACAGAGGCTATCTCATGTCACAGGTTATTATTTCGTAACTGAATGTGGAAGTAAAACAAATTAACTCGTGATCGGTCAACAACGTTTGGGCATGAAAACACGAGTTAACACGTGACCGGTCAACAACGTTTGGGCATGAAAACACGAGTTAACTCGTGACCGGTCAACAACGTTTGGGCATGAAAACACGAGTTAACTCGTGATCGGTCAACAACGTTTGGGAATGAAAACACGAGTTAACTCGTGACCGGTCAACAACATTTAGGAATGAAAACACGAGTTAACTCGTGACCAGTCGACAACATTTGGGAATGAAAACACGAGTTAACTCGTGACCGATCAACAATGTGTTAATGCCTGTGGAGTTCCTGAGAAAAGGGAATGCTATGACACGCTCGATGCTATAGGCGCTAGAAGAAAGAGGGAGATGGTGCCACGAAGACATGACATTGCAACTATTATTTCATATTTGTGAAGCCGAATATGACCGGAGAATGAAAGATGCCTCTGGCGTCATGTATCTTCGCCACTGGGGCCTTCTTGCCCTCGCGTCACTGATAGACCAAAATAGAGATAGTATCACTAGCCCACTGATGGAGCAAAAACCTCGCTCACAAGAATTGACGCAACGAATATTACTCATTGCGCTCTCGATCGACAAGCAAACACGAACACCCAGAATAATTAACCATGTGTCACCACAGGTTTTTGAAAACCGGCTCCTTCAAGAAATTCACACAGATTCCCGAGCTGAGGAGTTCAGCAGACTGCTTTTATCCGAAGCGTATCGCGAAAGTGGCGAAGCTGCAGCATTTCCACCCCGAAGAGTTGGTTATCTGTCGAATGTGAGCTGTCTCGTCTGAGTGGGCAAGCTGGTGTCATGTAACCGACCATTCGCCGACGCTGCGTCGTGCATCGCCGGCTTTTCGCCTCTATTGTTCTTCAGACATCCCCTCCGAACAGGTGGATGAATCTTCGGTCACCTCGGTGCGCGAATGAGTTTGCGAGGAAACACTTGAAAAAATAGACGAACTTTCGCTACGCTGGGAATATTCGGTGTGATGGAGAACTTCTAATTGTCCAATTTAACCTTCGGTCGAGCGCAATACAAATGCTAACACGTACGGGCGCAACTCATCTGTGAGATTAAAAGTTAAACTCTTGCTCAGGCTTAAGGAAAGGCTTATCAAACTGAACTATTCGGTCAAGCAAAGCTATATTTGCGTTTTTAAATAACTTCTTGTATTTCCTTGCAATTTATACTAATAAAATGTCCAAGAATTCAGGAAGGAACTGACATTTGTTTTCCCGTAAGATTCCTTAACAATGACAACTGTTGTCGTTGACAGCCTGCAATAATTCGACATTTTTGAAACAATATAGTCATGCCACTAACCTCTACGTAGCTGTTCCGGCTCTCTGCCGAAGAAGGTGAAATGAAGAGTAGAAGAACAGTTGCTCGCGAAGAGATGGTAGACGCCATGAATGGGATTGGATCTCTGCACAGAGTGTAAAGTTTTCGTAGGAGTTCTCGAGGTGAACTCCGAGTTAGTAATTATGAGTAATCTTAAACGTGAATCGTAATTTTATATATGTATATAGCTCCTATTGAATCGTATACAGTAGTATGAATAAACTAGTGTGAAAAAAAGTGAATTTATTGAAGGGTGGAGTACACAGTTATTACAAATATATTGGAAATAACGAACAATATCGTTAAATTAGGGGCTGGGAAACATGTATACGAACTTTTGCAGGTACAGTAGACTCTCGATTAACCGGGATGGTCGGGAAATGCTTCGTCCCGGATAAGCGAATTTCAGGATAATCCAATTTATGCAAATTTTGATGAAAAATTTTGGAAAAATGATAGAAAATGTAAAATTATTATAAATAAGACATTAATAGTTTAATTGAGACAAAGAAAAAGAATTAACAAGAAATTTAATGTTATTTCGATTTAAAATTCGTACAATTAAAAAGAAAAACAGAGATGTAGTTTACCTCACTGTATTGTGAAGAATGAAATGATAGAAGTCCGTTTGTGTTTTGCATTTACTCTTCGACGAATTATTCTACGCAGATTTCTCAGTATCATTTTTTCTGTAGGTGTGCTTTCATCTTCTTGCTCCAAGTAATTAAGTAACGCCTCAGTGTGTACTAACGCGTCACAGTGACTTAATTTTTGATGAGTAGCAAGATTTTCCTCGTCACTTTCAGGACATTCTTCTAAATTTCTTGCTTCTTCCGAACCACAAGTTACACGGGAAACAATATCATCGTCAATTAAAACTTCGCAACATTCCGATGTCGAATCTGTCTTAATCCATTGTTCCACTGCTTATCATCCACATTTTCAGAACAGTCTAACTGGAGTCTGGCTGTACTCAAGGTCGGCTGGACGAGTCCAATACAATAGGAAGGGTTGAGAAGAATGCGGTCTTCCACACATTCCAGCGGCCCCAATCTGCGCTTCCTTTTTTTTTGGGGGGGGGGCGTCCCAGATAATCCGCAACCCGGATAATCCGATCTCGGTTAATCGAGAGTCTACTGTATATAAAGAGAAATATTGAGAAAAATTTGGGAAATCCTTAATACAAACGCAATCGGGCGCAACTCATCTGCCAGATTATCGTGCTTCTCACGTACATTAAAAGAGCACAAGAGAAAAAAACCACGATATCCTAGTGTGAGTGGTAGGGATCCAGGAAGCTACTAGACTTTTTCACCCTTTTCTTGGTAAAACACGCACTTAGGCACACAAAAAATATGGGTGCTTCATTTCACAGATTAGATGCTCCCAACAGGAGGTTAAACGGGAACCAGTGGCGTCGTGAGGACCATAACCGTCATCAGTAGCTTAGCAAGTCTAAATGGCATCCGGAATAAGGCATTATTTTTATTCTCATAATATATTTATATATTATGAGAATAAAATATACAGTGGAATCTCCCTATAGCGAAATCGCTTGGTTCCATTTGAAAAATTCGCTATAGAGAAAATTTCGTTATACGGAGATGAGAGATTTTTGCAGTTATTTAAGTAAATGTTACAAACTTTTTAGTAGGTGCGATAAGTTCAAAAATATTTAATTATGACTTTCAATTAAAAATGAAGTAATATTTATTATAAATTTGTTAAAATTATACTAATTTTTATTGTATAAACAAAATACTCAAAAGTGAAGACAATCACCAATTAAGAGAATAATAAATACATACTAGTACGGATAAATATAAAATGCGTATTGTCACATCCATTTGCTGTTTCCACCCCGATTCTTGACCCGTAGAAATGTTGCTCCCTCTGTAGAAACCCAGGTCCCCACAACTGTATTACCCTTCACATAGCATTCTATTGTTATGTGTTATCGCTGGAACGAACAATGCGAGTGGTTCCAGAAACAGGCACGTGTGAGCGATTTGTTTGCACAGAAATTAGCAACTTTCTTCAAAAATCGAAAAGATAAAGGTCTGAAAAAATTCGTTATAGGGAGACAACCACTTCGTTATATGGAGAATATTTTAAATGTTATTTAACATTCCGATTAAAAATTTCGTTATAGGGAGAAATTCGTTGTAGGGAGACTCTACAGTATATTTCGCTTTAAAAAATGGCACAAACACAGTAATGTTTTGAGTCCATGGGGCATCTATACCCCCTTGCCCTCGGGCCGCTTCGCCACTGCTTCGTAACGTCAAATATGAAGAAAGGGAAGAAAAAATCACTCTTCTCGGGGCGTCATCCATCCTTGCTACGCTCCTGTTCAAACAATTCCAGAAATTTCAACAAAAATCAATTCCAGCAAACTAAACAACTTAAAACCTGAGCCAAACGTGAGAGCCGACAGATAAATCCGGGAAAAAATCCTGAGATTGACTCGGTTTTATCACACATGCCACTAGGATTTAGAGCCCCGAAATCATCGATGCGTGCAGTTTGAAATGCAACAGATTCACATCATCGGCATTCCGAAGATATTCTGCATTCGCATTAGATCGGCCTAAGATTTGTGTGCGGTGGTTTAGCTAACCAACAATGACTTGCGGTTTTGTTTCGAGTGCCGCTGAGAAGCTCATAATGCGGAGATACCTCGCTATCATTTCGCTGACCATGATTTACGACGTCTAATTGTGGACTTCTAGGAATCAAAGGGTTGTGATGCGCCTCGTGGTGCAACCTCAAATATTTTCCAATTATTCATTGCGAGTGTTGCGGTTTGTGTGACAGCGACAAGCATTCCACGTGGTCAGCTTCGGTTTCATTGGTGAAATATTCGAAACATTTACTGTACAGCGTCGAGCATCAAAATTCAATGGACCATCGATATGGGGACTTTATGCAATGGTGTAGCGATGGGGTTGCTGTGTTCCAAAGGCTGGCATTAGGGGCATGTACAGGGTCACAATTATTGAGCTATGTGAAAAAAAAACCTTTAACTTTTGAACCGTTGGCGAGATTCAGTTAAAACTTGGCGATTGAATGCAGGGCATGTTGGAATTTTTTTGAGCATGCCCACTCTTTTCATTTTTCGTTGAAAATGTCGAAATACAGCGTTTCTGAGCACATATCGATCGTCAAGGCCTACTATTTGAGCAATAACAGCCCGATTGCGGCTCAAAGGAAATTTGGGACAAAGCTGAAGACAACCGGTCCAAGTGTTACAACAATCAAAAATGTGATTGAAGAGTTCGAGAGAACTGGTAGTGTCAATGTCTAGATACTTCAGCGACTTTTGCAGAATTTTGCTATTCGTCTGCGCCATTGAGGGCAAGCATATCGAACATGTCATAAACTAAATCCGAATATCTGTAGTTACTTTTAAAATTTGAATAAAATTTTTGAACTCAGTTAGTTTTTGAAAATTTTATTTTTCATTTCATGTAGCTCAATAATTGTCACCCTGTATATCCTCCTTGCTCCCCATCGTTACGTCACTAGGGTGGGGGGAGAAAAAGGCACTATACCCTGAGCGCCATTCAACTTCGCTATGCCTCTCCTTTTTATAAATTTTTCACTTAATTACTAATTAGCTGATGCCTGCAACTTCGTTCGCTTAGTAACACATTATTGGTACCAAGTTTGTCGGGATTTATACTTTTAATGTAAAAAAAAAAAAAACTTTTATATGAAATATTGTAATAAACCAAAGTCTTTTGCCCTCTCAAATGTTTAATTAAAATGAAAATATCAAATGAACCAAACGATTTTTAATTTTCTCCGTAAGTTACTTATAATTTTTAAAGAATGAAATGGAATTTAATTAAACAATGTGGTGTTTCTGTTTTATTTATATAGATAAGCACTCGACGAAATTCCAGTAAAAAGCCAATTGCGAAGTTCCGGCAGACGACAACAATAAAAACGTTGTTCGAAATTGTATTTAAAACATTTTCAAAAATTAATTAAAATTAAACAAAATGTCGCATGGAAATAAAATTGGTATCATGGAAAAGCTAATTTTTTGAACTTTAAAATGAGGTTAAAAAGTTTTTGTTTTCGATAATATGCTCCGAAGTTATTGTGGAAAAACGTTAAAATTTAAGGTCTTTTTAATTAAATAAAGTTCTAATCAAAATTTCGAAAAACCCTTTCTTGGTGAGCACCTACTACCCACTAAGCAACCACCCACCAAATCTCATGCTTCTAGTCCAAGTAGTTTGGGAGAATCGGGGATGAGTCAGTGAGTGACTTTCTCTCTTATCTGTAGAGAGAGTCACTCACTGATAAGATTTCGGTTTCATATCAAATCTCACATCTGCAACTCACTGAAAACAACTGGTTTATTGCAACCTGACTGAGAAAACAACACAACCAGAGGGAAAGTTCTCCCCTCAGCTTTTGAACTATCACAAAATGGAGCATTTTATGGTTCACGGTACGGTGAAGAAAACTGACTATGGGTTATGGGCGGCTCCCTTTACACCGATTGAATCCAAAATTTGATGCAGATCTACAATGTTAGTGGGAAGATCGCATGCGAAATTTCATCTGTCTATGTTGTTCCGTTTTCGAGTTGTCGCGCTCACATATTCGGAAATAGACAAATCGATAGACGGACAGTCCCTTGAAGGACTGGGTCAAATTTTGATACAGATCTACATTTCCAATGATAAATCTATATGCATAACTTCATCCATCTAGCTATTTGCGTTTGTGAGCTATCGTGTTCACCTGGATTTGGATGAACGGACAGATAGACTTTCCATAGATGGATTTCATCCAAAATTGGATAGAGATCTGGAGATCCCTTGAAGGACTGGGTCCAAATTTTGATACAGATCTACATTTTTAATGATAAATCTGTATGCATAACTTCATCCATCTAGCTGTTTGCGTTTTTCACAGGTCTATGCTAGAGGTTCTCAACCCCCAGTGTTACGCGTACCCCTGGGGGTACGCAAGGGATCAGTTGGGGTGCGCGAAAGCCATCTTGATAATGGCGGAAAACACAAAACATAATAAATTCTAGAATTTCGTTTTCTCAAGTTTGTATGAAAAATGAATGTGAAAATTGTGCGAACCGAAAGCCTGTTCACGAAATAAGAAAGAAAGGAAAAAGTAGATTTATATCTACTAATTGAATCATTGTTAGTTCTCATCATGAATTAATGCAGAATTATTTCAATGCTGTTTTCATTTGTTTTGATGTTGAACTAATAATATTTTTAAAAAATTAATACTGTAAAGTCAAAAATCAATCCTACAAATTTTATTAAGTTTATTAGAGTCGTTTGACATTTAAGCTAACCTTAGCCCTCGGTGTTATTAATGAAAACTCTTATGTGCTGAGGATGGTTGGGGGATGTAACAGAAGGGGGTACTCAAAAATTAAAAAGACGCGAGTCAAAAAACTTTGGGAACCGCTGGTCTATGCGAACAGAAACCTACAAATTTTAAACAATCGAATTTACATTCATGCAAAAAAGGAAATATTAGAACAAATTAGTTACTTTACGAAAATGCTTTTTTCTTTTTCATGTAAAGTCTTCTCTTTTTAAAATCATTTATTTAAGATTGAGTGAGAGCAATACTATTCACTGTAAATGGAAAACGGGTTTATTTACCGCTGTAAGCGCCGCTATTTATTTGTCGATACGCTTAATTACTATTTCTGAAAACATGAATTAATGATATTCAGTTTTAAAATTGAGCTAAAGCAAACAGTCTTGAACTTTTTTCATTCTAGAACCCTTCAGATCAAGAAAGAAATTTTGAACCCTATTACATACATATGGGATAGAAAATGACAGAAAAGACAATTTCGGCTTTCAAAAGTGAAGCAAACCACAAATATTTTTATCTTCGGGGAAGGGGTGGCGCCAGTGGAGTATCTCGGGGGGGGGGGGCCGGGGCCCTCGGTTTGAGGATGCTGTTCGCCCACCCCCGTCGGAGCAAATTTCTGTACCCTTTTCACGCAACGGGCTATTCAACCAGTAGAGAAATAAAGATCTGGCGAAAATTTGAGAGGGTCATCATTAATGCCCCTACCCTTGCATAGCAGGTCGTGCCCACCCCCGTCGGGCGAATTCTAACGTCACTCCTGCTTTAGGGTTCTCTTAAAATCTGTTGAAAGGGCATCTGTATCACTCTTCCTAACTCCCACTCCTGTTATTAAGCCATTAAGAGAATAATCCCACTTTTGTTGGCGAATTTATCTTTCAATAAAAATGATTAACGGACATGTATAGGTAAAATAAAAGGCTGTAGTACTGTATTTATAACAGAAATCACTTGTTATATTCGCACACAGGAATAATAAAGAATACAAATGAAGAATTAGTAATTACAGAAAGAAAATTCATTTAATATTATTATTTGGAACATTAAATATGCTTTGTAATATTCTCTAAAATATTACAAAGCATATTTAATGTTCCAAATAATAATATTAAATGAATTTAATTTATAATATTCTCTAAAATATTACAACCATTTTGATTCAAGTCAAGACAATTGTTATTTTTGCTAACTAATAATAAAGAATTTAATATAAACATATACTTTCAAAATTTCTCAGGACTCCATCAATTTTTTTTAGGGGTGGGGGTGGCCTGAGTTTAAGAATACTAGAGCTAAATATCCTTTATTTGTTTCTTTAGTCGAATAGCTTTCAGCGTGCTTTTCTCGCACGGTTTTTGTTAGCATTTTTAAAATACCCTTTTTTGGATATTCTTTGCTTCTGGGAAGCGTAATACTATATAATAAGTTTTTTTTAAAAATAAATTTATGGCATTACTTTTATATAATAGATTTTTGGTGCTATTTTCCGTATTGTAACTTTACTTTTCATGACGATCAGCAATTTTAACTTTGGATGTTTTTAAATTCACAAAAATTAAGCAAAATAAAAATATGCAATTTTAAATGATAAATATTTATTAAGTAAGCATAAAGTTCAATTATTAACGACTATACACAGAAAAATAAATAAAATAAAATAAGCACACTAAATTACTTCTCGTATTATCGTAATCATCCTTCATCTCGTTCAATCTGCTTTTACCACTTATGACACTTTAAGTATTAATTGCAAATTAAAAGATTTTGGAATTCGTTTCAGAAACAAACAAAAAAAACAAGCGAATTTTATCAATTTAAATCTACAACACTGGGTGCTTAGTGAAGTTCCAAAAGTTCTGTTGGATAACGGCCCAATTTGAATTTAATTTACCATTTCCAAACGCTGTAACCTTGAAATCGGAAGATACTTTTCAATAACAATTCTCATTTACGTCTGTACCCGCAAATAAGCCTCCCGCGAATAGATTTCCAGAGAAGAAAAAAAAGGCATTTAAAAAACAATGCAGATTATATCATTTTTTAAATATAGCCACCCACGTTCTCCCACAAAGCTAACGCAAAAGAAAACTTGTGTAATTGAAAACTCAGTTTCCTGCACAAACTGGCAAAGATGGTTCTAAAAAAGCAGTTTCGAACGCAGAGTTCTGGCGGCGGTGTCTACAGCATTCGTCCTTCCTTCCTGTGTTACGCAATGAATGGGAAGATGACGTCATCGAGCCGAGGTTTTTCACCTCGGCCGGGAGTCGAAAATGTGGCAGCCATTGATTAAACCTCTGAGCATGCGCTTCGCTGAGTTTTCGCTCCTGAGTTGACTGGTTCCATTTTTTTTTAGCCTCCCTGCATGCTGCGTGCGTCCGGTCATTATCATCCGAATCGAAATGGATCGAATTTTAAATAAAAATGCCGGTTTTTATACGAGGGAATTCCCGACGTTTTAATTTGTATTACACCAAGTATACTTTGTATTCCCCCAATTTTTGAATAACTCACTCACGATGCGGAAAAACCGGACTGTTCGAAATTTTAGTCACCACCAGCCTTTGATCTCTACCTTTTTAGTGTATGATATTCCCGAAATGGTGCTAAACTTGCCGTTAAAATTTTAGAAATTAATGATTTTGTTTGCAATTTTGAATGGATTTTAGAAGTGCCGCTCATTCTATAACAACTAATTTAAAATTCACTGCTGCCATTTTGATGATGGTTGCAGAAATAGTGAATTCTCTTTTTCTATTTAAGTAGATTTTATATTTAATATTATGTTAGTAATTAAATGATTAGAGATTTTTCGGTTTGGTATTTTGGTCACTATTATATTTTGCTGAAATTAATGAACATAGAATATATTTTATAGATGGGTTACGCGAACAAAAAGTAAACACAAAAACCGACGCGGTAAAACCATTATTCGAATGTCATGGCTGGATCTATCGGTGGTAGTTATCACCACTAATTTTCTGCTAAATTAAATAAAATTAATTCGTGCTGCTCATTCTATAACAACTAATTTAAAATTCACTGCTGCGATTTTGACGATGATTGCAGAAATAGTGAATTCTTTTTCTAGTTAAGTAGAATTTATAATTTATATTATGTTAGTAATTAAATGTTCATATATTTTTCGGTTTGGTATTTTGGTCACTAATATATTTTGATAAAATTAATTAACATAGAATATGTTTTATAGAAACAATAGAAGAACAAAAAGTAAACACAAAAACCGATGAGGTAAAACTATTATTCGAATGTCATGGCTGGATCTATCGGTGGTAGTTCTCACCACTAATTTTCTGCTAAATTAAATAAAATTAATCCAATTGTAAACAAGACTGACGAAAACTGATTTTCAATAAATAAATATTAAGTTTTTATTATTATTTTTATTGTGTTGCATGAGTAAAATAAAATGAAAAATGTCAAAATGATTCATGTTTTGCGCAGAAGGATATCATCAAGCTTATAACATACAAACACAGAGAAAAAGAAATATGCTAAATTTCATAAAGATAAAGATATTTGATACATAAAAAACTTATTCTATGCTTTTTGATTTATGTATGCGTACATTTAAACTTATTTTGCAAAATTGCATGGGCAGTCCAATTAATTGCGGGGGAAAAATTATTTTTGTGGAAAATAAAAATATTTTTGTTAAAAATTTTTTTATCAAGTAAAACCTTCAATTTTAGCAGACATATTTCTATATTTTACGTTTAATATCAGAAGTGTTTCATTGAACCAAATATATGCAGTAATTTGATATAATACTGAAAGAAAATACTCGTATATATATTTTGAGCAATGCCTCATTCAAAAACTTTTTAAAAAGAAGTCAGATTAAAAAGGGGCCGTTTCCATGAATTTGAATTTTGTGAAGCGGCCGTTTTTATGAAGTGGAATTTTATGAAGTGAAATTTCGTGGTCGTTTTTATGAAGGGAAATTTCGTGAAGTGGTCGTTTTTATGAATTTGAATTTTGTGAAGGACCCGTTTTCATGAATTTTAATTTTGTGAAGGAGCCGTTTTTATGAAGTGGAATTTTGTGAAGTGGATCTACCCATGTGGACTAGCATTTGGCATGTGATTTTTTATAGCAAAATTAAAGATTTACATCAAATTACAGATTTTTATCAAATTTTAGAAGAAATCTATCAAATGAAAGTGTCCGTCCATGTGCATGTGAACATGATAACTTAAAAACGCAATGGGCTAGATGGATGAAATTTGGCGAGATTTGGATTTTATTACGAGATTTTTAAATCTGTATCGAATTTTACACCAAACTCGTTAATGGATTGACTGTCAGTCGGTCTCCCTGCTCATGTGTATGTGAAAGCGATAACTCAAGATCCCCAAAACACAGATAAATGAAACTTGGTATATAGTGTTACAAAAATCGCCCAGTGTGTGTGCGGTGAAAACAGTCCAACAAGCAGGACAATGGAGAACGACGCTTTATGCTCAAATATTCAGGAGAACACGAAGCACAGGTAACAGGAACAATAGATCTTATACAGATTAGCAACACAAACAGACAACAACTCACTAGTAATAACAGTAACAGCACTTTTGGGTTTAGTAACACTAACAGTCAGCAGATCACTAATAATGACAGTAACAACACTTGCAGTAGCTCTCAGCTCATCGGCTTTTCAGCTCGCACTGCAGACGAAACTCCAAAGTCGTCCCTCCTTTTGGTTGCCTCCGTTTATATACCCTTGCTCGACTGGTCGTGACGTCACATGGAATTATCTAGCACAGCAGTTCCCAACCTATGGGCCGGATGACGTATTAGTGGGCCGCAGGAGGCTAATCAAGAATCGAAGTCAAGGAAGCTTTAAGAGTAGTCACTTGTATTTTTGCTTTATAAACAATATATTTTTTTATCCTTTTACAGTAAGCTTTACTAAATGCTGACATAAACGTGCATATAATATATAAATGTATTATATGTATTTGTATTTTTTTTTTACTCGTATATTTAGTTGGTGGGCCTCAAAATATTTTTTATACAACAGGCGGTCGGCAAAACCTAATAGGTTGGGAACCGCTGATCTAGTACATTCTGCATATCTCTCCTCCTAATAGAGATACCGAGGAAATGGACGCGTTTCCGGGAATCTGCTATTTGTCACCCAAGTCTCCAAAATGGTCGCCAAGGTCAGGGGTCCAGGCCTGTCCGCTGCCGGTCATTCCATACTTACCCCTGTAAAACTCTCTTCCCAATTATAAGGCTATCGAGGCAGAAAAACGATATTACATCTTTGTAACAGTAGTGTTGGCCCTACAACTGTAGACCTGTCTCAAAATTCGAACCGTTTCGGTTAGAGGTCCAAAATGAATACTCGATCCTTTTCTATATATTGTCTCATTTTGAAGCTACACAAGGACTATTTGAGGATCGATCTCGTAATTTTGAGTACTGATCAGTTCACGAGACCGACATCCGCCCTCCAAACTACCACACCACACCAACGGGAGGACGTTTGGCTCTCGATGTCAGATTAAACGTGCATCAGGCCCACATATTCTGCAGATGTGCACGAGAAAGTTGCGAGGTAAACACTGCCGCTGGTTATCTATTGTACAGATTTATTTAAGCAAAGTGAAGAGACGATACTTAAAAGTATCAAAAAGACGATATTTAAAAGTATAAAAAATCATAAAATATTGCTGTATTTTTTATTTCTTTGTATCTGTTACCGTTAAAGTACGAAATCCGTTATTCTATAGAATAACTGATCGAGTCAGTTAAGTGTGAAATAACGGACACGATTCATCCCGCTTGTTAGTCAAATGTTTATTTGTGTTTGCGGCATCTGAAATGGGCACCGGGCAAATTTTTGTAACTTTAAAAAACATCCTACGGCTTCGCTAGCAATGGGAGCTGGAACCTAGTAGCTTCGCTAGCTACGAATATAAGAATCTGTGTTTATAGAGAAATTTGATATTGCAGTGGTTTTTAGTCAGTTTTGAACCGGTTATGGCTGTTTTGCAATCAGCGTGCAATTTATAAAAAAACGGACTTATTTTAATGTCAAATTGTTTATTTTACACTTTAACGATCTATCATTAGTTATTCTATAGAATAACTAGATAAAGTGTGAAATGATTAATCTATTACACACTTAAACTGACTTGATCAGTTATTCTATAAAATAATTAGATATTCTATTGAATATCTGATACACTTTAACGGACATATCTAAAAAATACTTTAACATCTCTTATTTTAGTAATGTCACAGTCATAAAAATGATGAATAATTAGAGAGTTCAGAGTAAAGTGAACAGAGTTCATGAGATTGTTCAGAAAAAACAGACCTCTAAGCTGATTGGCTGCATTAAAAATATCAGTGGACTTCTAACTGTTCTCGCAGCCTTGTGGATACAAATTGAACTACGGACTTGAATCATTATTACACAGAAAAATATAACATTTCTACACAATCATAGAAGTTTTAATGAAAAATGGGCAAATAGATTAATTTATCCCCATCTCGTGTATTCCTTTGCGGCGTTGTGGTTAGCGTTCCTGCCCGCCAACTAGAGGGACGCGGGTTCGTATCCCGAACAGGATGAGTTTGATGTTTTGTCACAATCTGAATCGGCATCGTGCAAGTAAGTTGAATCACAAATTAGATTAATGAAATTAATAATTAAACCTTGACTGTAGAAAAATCTGAAGGTATTTGGAACATAGTTTTCTTCAGATATTCTGCATTTTGTTTCTACAGAAAATCTAAAGAAAACATGTTCCAAATACCTTCAGATTTTTTCCAGTTTTTTTTTAGCTGGGAACATATGCTTGGTTCCTTTAAACCCTTTCAAGCTCACTATATGTTTCGTTTTGAAAATTACTAAATTAATTTCACAAATGCGTATTAGACATCTAGCTGATCATAAATATGTAAAGCAAAAAAAATTAGTATTTTTTATTTTCAAGAAATTTGTGGTTTCACAGTGAAACCAGTGAACAGTAACGGGCTATTGTTCCTCCGAATAAGTTATCATCGAAATGCAATTTAAATTATGTATTGTTATGTCTTAGAAATAAAAACTGTACTTTAAAAATTTTCAAGACATTTATTTACAGACACAAGACATAACATTTAACATAAAAACAAATTTAGATGAATAAATTATTTCATGGGTCATAGAAACTAAATTAACCCGAAAACCAAAGTCAATATCATTCAAAATCAGCGCTGTTACATATAATTAGCATCTTGCTGACATCCTAAAATTGAATTACAGCATTCTAGCCGAACTCTCGCAAATCACCACCATTTTCACCGCTCCGGTAGAGACACCACACAACAACATTCTCCCCAAAACAAAACCCAAGTCCCTTCACTTCTCTTCCTTTAGGGAAGCACATTAGTCCCAGCGAAATAGCTCAGAACCACGTCTCGGCTCCAGCGGGACGGACAGACTAGGCTAGGCCGATAGAGTATTTAACTTATAAGTACACGAGAGTATTCAGGATATTCAACCTTCGTAAAATTCAATATTACTTTCGAAGATTCAATTTTAAAAAATACCAATTTGTGCAAAAACCCTCTTTATTTCGTTTCTCTTAGAGATCAAAAACGATTTAACTCTTGCAATGCCGATATCTTTGTGAATACCAACGGTATTGAACTGGAATTTTTATATAAGTTGGCCTATATATCTGGCTCTTAAGTTATGAAAGAAAAATTACGCTACTTTTCGCCCATGCGCAGTAAAAAAAAAAAGGGTCAATGTGTGGTTTCACTGCGAAACAAATGAATGCGAAAGTGTTAACTCGGAAATGTCGTAGAATTTTATTGAATTCTTTTTGTTTTGATTAATAATAATTCTATAAAGAGCATTCTTGTGAATATATTCCAGGTGAACTGAATATTCGATTAATTGTTATTTCTCATAGAAAAATAACTTGCACCTGAATATGTAAACAGAGAGACAGTCTACATCGCCACTTCGTTAACTATTATGAATGTTAAACAAAACACTGTTGCCATGACAATTCTCATAACTTCCGCTTTTTCTTGTTAGTAAACTGAACTCTACGAATTGTTTTCCATCCAACAATGACGATTCTACTCGTGAAGAGACAAAAAATAAAGTAAAATAAAATCAAATAAAAAATTCACTACTGAATTTTTTTTTTATAATCGATTTCATGAAATCGAAAGTACTTTCGAATATACATAGGTATATTATATGATGTTTTTGGCATGAGAACAAGAGTGTAGTGTATTCCGGTAGCTGTCGATGACTGCTGTCCGAAGCACGCAAACCTCAGATTGCCTCATAAATAGAGTAATTATTTGGGTAGAAAAGAAAGAAAAGAAAACTAAGCCTTTACCTTGCTATGTTGTTGTTTAAATTTCAGGCTACTGAACTATGAGCAAATAGCTAAGGCGCCAAAATAGCTCCGTAACTAGTTTACTGACGTCACGCATAAATTTGATTTATTCTGGCGACAAGGGAAGTTTGAAACGAGGCTGAAACGGTTAATGGCTATCCAAATAAGACATTTTCTTAATTTAGAAAAAACGTCCCTGGTTCAAAATCGATGAAACAGAAACAGCTAGTCCGATTAGTTTTGACTGTCTTTTGTCTTAACTAGAAATCGCATGGCAAATATTCATGAAAGGTTTGCTATTCCTTGCACGCAGGACCGGATTATGTCCTGTAGGGGCCTATAGGCCATGCAAGTCTCGGGCCCTTCCTTTCTCCCCTCCCTAACTTCCAAAACCAGATATCTATATATTGTTACGAACGTGGAAAGTCGCTTCCCAGCAATGCTAGTCTTATGTTTGGGTAGAAAGTTCTACAGGGGTATGTATGGAAATTCCTGAGGAATGAAGCTATCGACCCCCGAATTTGACAACAAAATGTAGGATCTCAAAAATACTAGAATTTTCTCGACATTTCTATTAGGAGCCGAGATCCGGATTTCTCCAGATGATTCCATGTGACGTCACGGCCTGTCGAGGAGACTATAAATAGCGCCGTGTTCGGATCAAGGGAAGGTGTGTGTATTGATGGACTACGAACGTCTTTGGAGTGCGAACGCCTTCGAGGTATCACTTAGAGTTTCGTCTGCAGTGCGAGCTGGAAAGCTGGTGAGCCGAGCGTTATTGAAAGTGCTGTTACTGTCGTTTTTAGTGATTTGCTGTCTGTTTGCGTTGTTAATCTGTACAAGAGCTATTGTTCCTGTTACCTGTGCTTCGTGTTTCCCTGAATATTTGTGAATAAAGCGTCGTTGTCCATTATCCTGCTTGTTGGACTGTTTTCACCGCACACACATAGGACGATTTTCGTAACAATATTTAAAATAATGGGCAAAACCAAAGAATGTGTCCCCCAGCCCCAACCACTGGACCGATTTCACCAATTTTTATTTCAGATGGAAGCTCATGACCCTTAGACAGGGCCGGATTTGGATATTTCTACGCCCTAGGCAGAAGCATATGCTGCGCCCTCCACTCAAAAAAGTTAATATATCATTTTCGATTTAATATACAATAGTTTATTTTTTAAACATGCCTACCAGAACTTCTTCGTTCGTGCTTTTGTCCGTGAATCGGCTTGAAGGTCATTGCAGTGGACAGATCTTATTAAATCTGTTTCAATGCAAAGAAGTGCAAGGATTCTTAGAAGACAGAAATCTATCACTCAATATATTTAATGTAACGAATGCAAATTTAAAAAAAAACATCACTGTATATGGCATTTTCAAAATAACACTGGAAAACTTGTAAATATTTGATAGTTATTTCTTTTGTATATGCACCCTTGCCCACAGCCTAGGTTGGCCCTATGGGAAATCTGGCCATGCCCCTAGATCAATGGTTACCTATGGTCTCTTTCCCCCAACCGCTCTCCATTTTCGAGAGAAATCGAAAAAACACTACTAACTGTACATTCTCTATGGGGTGAAAACCTTGACAAAGTCCCCCAGCGTCAACCACTGCACCGATTTCTTCCAGTGTTCTTAATACATTCCTCCGATAATGTGTTGCCAGAAACACCACAAAGCCATGCTGAAACATATTCTTAATGAGCAAGAAGGTAAGCAATCAAACGATAAGTTAGCTAGTTGCAATAGAATCCTGGGATGCCAGAAGACATTCCTACTACCCAATCCAACACAACCAGAATGCTATTGCAGCTGATATTTGGATAGCTGACACCACATAAGCTTGTAGTGATGTGTCAGATTCGTTCCTTTTGTGTAGTCGGATCCACGAATCCGAGTCTAGCTGCGGATTCGTTCCGAGTCCGAAACGTAAATGGATTTATTTACTGTTTCCTTATAAACAACTTCAGAAATCGATCTGTATGCACAGCGTAACGGATTGCATTCATTCAAATCAACCGAATCTTAGCATCTCTTGTTCCACGCGAAGAAAGTTATCTGCATCCATGACCCCAAATGATGTGTCGTTCATTCCAGAACGAAACAAATCCGATTATGGATCCGAATCAGTGATTCTGAATCGGAATCATGATGCCCCGGAATCAGTAAATCCGATTCCAATTCATAAATCCGAATCCGCGGATTCATGTATCCGATTCCGCAGATTCGTTTCTTTTGGTCGGAATCGGTTCAGGTCGTACTTTTTGAGCAGTGGCGGACTGAGTCTGAAAATAGTGGTTGCCACGAGGCAGTGGGGGCGGGGGCCCTATATCCACATCTACAATGCTATCTTAAATACATTTTTTAATTTCATTTATTACAAATAAAATAAATTATGATCAATAAGTTAATATAATTTATTCCTAGTCAGTATACACGCATTATACATATTATTGGAAGTAAGAAATACCAAATATAAATACAATTTTATGATAGAATATTAAATAGTTTTGGCGGTGGATAGTATACTGTAATTTTGGAATTATATTGTCATTTGGAGAATTTTTTTTTAACCAAACTCAAAATAAAGTGCAAACTATTTAAGAATTTCAATATTTTTAAAAAATACTTCTTACTGTCAAAGATTAACAACTCAAAAGTACAGAAGTGTATTATATGTAGTCCATTTCATTAAGGGCAAGTCAACAAACTTTGGAGTTTACTAGTGCAAATCTGTCAATAATTACTGCACCCAAATCATCTAAAAATTCTCTTTCAATAATAGCAATATTTATGATTTCAAGTTCTCCTCAGACAATGAATTTCTTAATAATGTCTTTATGATCTTTAACTTCGAAATTTCACTAATATCATTACATCATTCATCACTCAAAAATGGATTTCAAACTCCTTAAAGTTCTTTTAAAATACACCATATGAACTACTTGCTATTCTGCTTAGAAAATACACAGGAAACTTGCTACAGAAAGAATTCTTCCCTTCCTCTCGGTTAGACACACACATCCTGGGGGCCCTGAATTGACTTAGGTGTAAGGGGGCCCACTTGCCATCGGGCATGCTGGCAACCTGGCCAGTCCGCCGCTGCTTTTGAGGAGCCGGATCCGCGGATTCGTTCCGGAGTGAACGACACATCACTACAAGCTTGGCGGAGACCACAGAGTCTCGCTTTCCGGTGGGATCCGATTTTGCTCTTAGAGCCCATCAACCGATAACTGGTAAAGGTGGGAGGTTGTCGCACGGGCCGCTCGTAATGGGGGATATTTTGCATTGGCCACAGCGCCGGTATTTTTGTCGCGGCGGCCGGATGTCCAGGATGCTTGGGCAGGGTCGGGGTTCTCTTTTCTGATTATTATCCACATCGTTAAAGGGTTGATTAATTTCGATTTGATTTCCGGTGATGTTTTTGTGCAGATTTACTTTTTGTTCCCCTTTCTTTCCTCCCCTTTTTACTTAATAAAAACCAAAGTCAAAGAGTGGAAGGAATAGATTTCTTTGTATCTGAACGGCTACTACCCCTGCCGCTCTGAGGAGTTCGAGTGGCCATTCATAAGGATTATTTAAACATTGTGACTTTGGCTGCATTAATTCAGTATCTGTCTGCTAGCTAGAAAAAAATAATAGCGCCAGAATAATTGCAGATCAGTTACATATTTTGAACGAAACCGTCCTACGGCAAGAGGTGCTGTCCCAAAATGCAGACTTGATTTTTTTCACTATAGGACGAAGTTAAGCTCAAAACGCACCATACTGTGGAAGTACACGAGAATTCGAGGGAAAAGCACTCTTTGCTTTACTGTAGCTATTAATCATCTTTTAAAAATTTATATAACTGAATTAATGATTTCTGAATCATTTTTTGGAATTCCCGCAAGAAAATTTCCTGAAATAATTATTTTCTTATTGTATGATATTTTCTCGGTCGTTTTTTTTCTTCTTTTTGCTATCATCTCATTCCTTGATATAATGTGCATATCATGATTGCATGAATTGTACACCATCTGATAAAGACACGCCATTTGTCTGAGGGCTAGTCGTTGGATTTAAAAAGTAATAATGCTGCTATTTAAATTAATATTTTTATTTTCACTGCAGGTATGTACTCATTTAATTAAGCTGCCTTTTTTCGTTTTCTTTGGTATGACGAAATGTTTGAGCATAATGAAGAATTCTGATAAATTTGACAAATTTCATCATTTCTCACAAACTACTATCAAATTTTGGATAAAATCCGTCTAAGGAAAGTCTGTCTCTCTGTCTGTCCCCGTTCAGGGGAACACTATAATTCAAAAACTTGAATAGCTGGATGGATAGAATAGATTAATAGAATAGATAGTTCTTAAGTGGTCTATTTCGAGACGTTCCATACTTTTTAAAGCTATTTCAAAACTTGAAATTTGATCCGAGCATCACGAAAGAAGACTGGACAATTAAGTGTACTCTATATTGTGAAATAATTTTCTTTTTCAAGATTCGGCTCATATTACCATCCATTCCACCGAAGTAGAAAAGGAAATCTAAAGATAAGACCATTATATACAATATTTGCAATTTGTTGTTTTGAAAGCAAGTTTCGGAAACTTAAACTTCATTTTCCGTCTCTACAATAGTCTTGATCATATTTTCCAACTCAGACTTTGGATTTCGGAGAAAAAAAAAAGGAGAGAAAAGAAAATGAGGGATAAAATAATAATTCACTTCTCTTGAAATTCCATTAGAGGTTGAAAAGAAATGAATTTCCTAAGTTTCCGCGAAAAAGAACCAAGGATCATATTTTATTCGGTTTAACTTTAAATTTACTCAAGCGCGATACTCTACAGAAAAAAAGAGAAAATTAAAATTAAAAAAGGAAGTTTCTGTGTGTCATTTATAATTAAAGCAGAATCCAGTTTAAAGTTATGCCAGCTTCTTTCTTTCCTTTTGTTTTGCTTTTTTACATCTTTTTTTTGCTGGCTTGTGAATATGTTAGTAATGCTAAGAATTAATATAATCGAATTTTAACGACATAAAAAATCCTTTGGTGAGAGCAACGCATGCTTCACCAATCTTGAAAACGATTTAACGTTTTTGTTCTTTCAATAAAATGAAAAATTACTTTACAAAAGCTTTCTTTTTTTCAGCAGGAAAGAATTCCACGGTAAGAAAATAACAATTTTACTTCTATAAATAATTTTAAAAAACCTAGCAGAAACATTTAATTCAATCAGTAATTGGGTGCAAAAAATATATTTTTTAAATGAAAATTCATCCACCTAGAAATGAATATTATTAAAATTTCGAAGTTTTTCCTGGAATACCTACTTCTCATAATTTTCTATTCGGTTTCATTAGCTAAATTTTCCGTATAAATTTTTTTAGAATCGGATTGTTCGATGAAACCAATTCTATTAAAATTTTCTACGGACCAACGTTAATGAATCATATTTCTGTCACATTTTCTCCAATTCAACCAGTTTTGTGATATGAAGAAGCATTTTTTAAATGAAAATTCCTGATAATAAATATTAATAAAAACTTCGAAGTTTTTCCTTGAATACTTAATGTCGCAGAATTTTCTGATGAGTTTAATTAGCTAAATTTTCCTTATAAATTTCTTTAGAATAGGATTGTTCGATGAAAACAATTCTATTAAAGTTTTCTAGTGACCAACGTTAAAGATATTTCAGTCACATTTAGAATAACCAATCAGTCTAGAATAGGATTGTTAAATGAAACCAATTCTATTAAAGTTTTCAAGGGACTAACGTTAATGATATTTCCATCAAATTTCGAATATCTTATCAGTCTTATTATTCTATCTTAGAATATCATATCGGCCTTTAGAACAATGTTTCCAAACCTTTTTTTGTGCCATGCCGCACCTAAGCCTTGCGAAAATTCTTATGCCCCATACGTAATTTTTAATATTCAAAAATTAAATTGTTCACTGAATGATATGTTTTAGGAAGACATCACTACGTAATTGTTCAGAAACACTGTAGGTAATTTTTCAAAAGATACCATATTGAGAACTGAAATTCAAGTAGGAAATAACTTTAATAACAATAAATTTTCGTAATTTGATCATTTTTTTAAAAAAAGTTGCGGAGATTAAAAACGTTTTTATATATTTTTTTGAAAATCATTCAGCGAGTAACAGCGTTAAGAAAAATATTCTGTTTCTATCTGACAATTTATATACACTAGTTAAATCACAATAGACGGTTGCTTTCAAACTCTGGACGGGTCCATTTTCGAATTGTCCCTCCGCAACAATGAAATCGGCACCCCCCGTGGGGCGTGGGCCCACACTGGGAAACACTGCTTTAGAATAAGATTGTTCGATGAAACCAATTCTATTAAAGTTTTCTAAAGACCAACGATAATGATATTTTAGTCACATTTTTCGTCGCCAAAACATGATGGAATGACTCCTACTAAACGTTCATAAACTGATGTTTCAGACACTCCAATTTGATTATCGGGGAACTACGAAACCTAAATTAAGCTATAAGTATGAATATGTCCTTGTTTGTACTTCATATTCAGACATTCGTGCGGCACAGTGCACATGGCAACGCTAAGTAAACACATACCAAAAAAGTGAGGACGCATTTGTAGAAGTGAAGTGATGACACGCACGCAGTTTGCCTGTGTCTACAACTCATTAAATTCCAGAATGTTCTTGCGTAGATATGAATGGTGTGTACTAATTGCACCCGGGGGTTATTGCGCGGAACGAACACCCCCTTCAATAGGAAGGGGAGAGTCCAGGAAATGCAAATATGTTAAGCCGGAAGTAGGGGCGAAAATGGGGCCTACTTCGAGTTAATGGAGGAGAAGGGACGTTTGTCCTCCCTGGGGATGAGAAAGAACCATTTCTGGGTTTCATGGATTATTTTTAGTTGTTTTTTAATGCTACAAACTGTTACATTTCGTAGCTAAATTGATGTTATGAATAATTAACATTCTAGAAAATAAAAGGCACCTAAATTGTCATTCGAATATAATGACAATGGATCTTCGGGAATAAAGATAAAGACTAAATGACATTGATCAGAGTGCAACATGAGTGAAATCACGAATACAACAGGAAACCTCAGCCGAAATATAAAATTCAGAATTATATTTTATAATATACCAGCTGTATGTAGGGAAAGTATAACTAGGAATAATCACATATGAAAAATAATGGGAAATTAGCAAACAAATTATGTCAACAGTAAACTTTTGTTAACCCTCTCAGTCCCAAGCGTAGAATTATTAATTTTAAAATTCTGAAATTTGGTAAATGGCCTAAGATGAACGTTTTTTTTTCTTTTAACCAGAGCATAAATAATTTTAATAATTCTTTTTTAAAAAAGCAGCTGAAATAAAATATTTTAACATACAGGGTGTCCGGGAATTGTTGGACACTTTTTAAAAATTAATAAAAAAAACTAATAATGTTTCAACTACGAATTTTTTTTTAAATGAGAGCGCATTTTAAAAAGTTTTTTTTTCAGATAGGTAGCACGCCGTTTCGGTGGTTCAAGGGGTCGCAAATTATTGGAAATCAAAGCGCCATTATCTGCGAAAATATTGAAACTGGAATAAAAATAAAAGCATGTATATGTAGAGAATTTTACGCTCTTTAATTTGCTAATTCACATGTAATGGGAAAACTGAATAGTTTTCGAGATATTAAAAAAAAACTTAAAAAAAAAGAAACCAGTAAACGCGCATCGTCTGCTGATCAGTAGCCATTGCGAATGGAAATCTGTCACCGATGGCTGAAACTGAACTATCTAATTAGTTTACCTATCTCTTAACTATAGCGCCTCCAAATTCAAAGGGAAAAAGGGTTGCTTTTCTTCTCCCGATTCATCTCTTCGTTGTGATCAGTGAGCGAATTTTGATGCTTTTGAGGACTACTTGCTTTGCAGCTCCAAAAACTGTGTCTCTCTTACTTGTTGACCCATTTTTTTAACACTGTTATTGATTTTTTTCCTATTTCAGTTGATAATCAAACTCTCAAAGTGGGAAAGTAATCAAATAAGAAAATAAACAAAAACTCAAGTTTTTAACATAATTTCAGGGAGTGCTACAACTCTGAAGCTCTGAACGAACCACCACTGGTTTAACCTCTTCTTACTTTGTCACGTACTGCTACAAGAAGTGCATTGGTTTCCAAAATTACATAAACGCGACGCACATGATGTCACCTGTATAGATGGAGCATGCATTGACTTCATCTAGACAGGTTCTTTACATTTACTCCCGATGGCTATTTCAAAAGATATTATGTGCTTTCAGGAGATTTTGTATAAAGAAGTGATTTTCAATCTTTGGCTTGCGTCACTATGAAAATGTAAAGATGTAACAAAAACCAGCCGGAGTGCTCTCCCCCCAACTTTCTTGTATACTTATACAATAGAGCTTATCTAACCTTTTGTGTTTAGCTTCGTCGTACAATGAAGGGAATCGAGTATGCATTTTGGACCTCTTCCCTTTGTCAGATTGGACCCAAAATTTGTCACAGATTTACAATTTTAATACTGTTACAAAAATCGTCCTGTGGCTGTAAGGTGAAGACAGCCCAACAAGCAGGATAAGGGAGGAAGATGCTTTATTCACGAATATTCAGGAAAGGCGAACACACAGGTAACAGGAAACACACAGAACTTGCACAAATTAGTGACACAAGGACGTGACGTCTCATGGAAATATCTAGAGAAATCTGGATCTCTGCTTCTATGAGAGATATCGCGAAAATTCTAGCATTTTTGAGTATCTTCTTTTTGTCGCCAAAATGGTTGCCAAGATCGGGTTCATTGGGTCACCTCACTTGATAGTTAGTTAGAACCTCTGTAAATGTCTTTTCCCAACCATAAGACTCTTATTGCCGGGAAACGACATTCCATGTTCGTAACTGCATCAAGACCAGATACAATTTATTTTTCTAGTTCGTTGCATTTTTGAATAATCGCAATCAAAGGCACAAAAGGCAGGCAGTCTACACTTTGGCAGATTTGTTCAAAAATTTGACACCGAACTACATTTTGTTGCAAGAATCACTCTCTAAAATCCATCTATTTAGCTTGTTGCGATTTTGAGTTGTCACGTTCTCATACTCGTGATTTAACAATTTAAAGGAATTTGTTCAAGATTTGATACTGTTACGAAATTGTAACGTCGTTTCCCTACTATGTAAGTTTTATGGTTGAAAAGAGACAATTACAGGGGTTCTTATGGAAAGCCGGGGAAGGCCTTATTCATCACAACAAACTTAGCGACAATTTTGGCGGAAAAAAGAAGGTTCCAGAAAATGCAAGAATTGTCGCTCTATCTCTATTAGGAATGGAGTTATGAAGATTCTTCTGGAATTTTCCATGTGACGTCACGTCCTGTAGAGATGGCTATAAATACCGGCATGCTCGAATGAGGGAATAATAATCTCTCTTTGGAGTCTTGCTCGCATTGTGAGTTGGTCAGCTGTTAGACGCCGAGAGCTATTCTTTGTGCAATTACTGTTACTATTAGTGATTTGTTGTCTGCTTGTGTTACTAATTTGTGGAAGTGCTGTTTTCCCTGTTACTTGTGCTTCGAGTTTCCGGAATATTTAAGAATAAAGCGCCATTCTCCACTATCCTGCTTGTTGGATTAAACTGCATGCCAAATTTCATCCGTCCAGCTCGTTGCGTTTTGGAGTTATCGTTTTCACAGGCACACAGACCGATTGACTTCCTGCAGACGGATTTTGTCCAAAATTTGAAAGAGGATTACAATTTCGGCGTTCAGACCAAATACCAAATTTCAGTCGTCTAACTCATTCCGTTTTTGAGCTATGGAGCTCGCAGAGAGAGATATAATTCCATATAGCAGCGGTTCTCAACCTTTCCAGCCCAAAAGGTGGTTGTGCGGACCACCTGTTATGTAAAAAATATTTTGAGGCCCACTAATTAAATAAACAAGTAAAAAATATATACACATGTAATACATTTTTTATATTATATATTATATGCACTTATATAATAAGTAATTAGTAAAGCTTACTGTAAAAGGATTAAAAATGTATTGTTTATAAGGCAGAAAACGAGTGATGACTCTTTGAAGCTTCTCTGACATTGTCTCTAGGCTAGCGTTCCGCGGCCTACTAATACACTATCCGAGGCTCACAAATGGGCCGTGGCCCATAGGTTGGCCCTAGGTAGGCCGGCTGCTTTTCTAATTCAATATATTAAGGCGCCAATCCACGACGTGTGGCTTGGCATGTCTGGTCTGAAATTTGTCATACTTGGAGGTTTTGGAACGTAAAGACACGTTAGTGCTCTAGATCAGTGGTTCCCAACCCATGGGCCGCGGCCCACTTGTGGGCCTCGGATAGCGTATTAATGGGCCGCGAAATGCTAGTCGAGAGTCGAAGTCAGGGGAGCTTCAAGAGTCTTCACCTGTTTCTTGCTTTATAAAACAATATATTTTTATTCCTTTTACGGTAAGCTTCACTAATTTCTAGCATATAAGGGCATCTAATTTACAGGTTGTCCACACTTATCGTGGTCCAATAGCTAATTTCTAAATCGTTAGAGATAGACAAAAAACCAAAAAAAGTCCCACTCTTCAGTGACTAAAACTAAGCGAGGTATGGAGCTTTGAATTTCACGATTTTTACCAATCAGCGGCCTCGTCGAGCAACTGCTGCGCATTGATTGGTGAATCGTCTGCAAGACGGCTATTGAAATGGTGTAAAGTGGTCTAAGTCAGAGATATTCAAATCTCCATAACTCGGTCAGTTTTAGTCGCAAAAGAGTGGGACTTTTTGTTTAAAATGTTAGAGTGTCAAAAATATTTTACTAAATATGATTGACAGGACCGGGGGACTGCATAAAAAGTTAGATTTTGTAACTTTTTTAGGAATATATCTATTCAATCAAAAAACATATATTATAATTCTTCCCTCCATTTAAAGCATTTTTCGAATTAGAACTATATGTCTATCTCTAATGGTTTAGAAATTATCTATTGGACCACGATAAGTGTGGACAACCTGTGTGTATATATATATATATATATATATATATATATATATATAAAACAAATAAGAAACAATCATAGCATAATTGTAAAAGCAACATATACAACATAAACAGTCATAAAACAAAATGTCAAGAAAAAAATCCGCGGTAAGAAAAAGCCGAGAGTTCTTATAGAGAGAAAATAAAAGGGGAATATATATATAATACGGGGGGGGGGGGAATAAACAATCGCTTTCATCTTTGTTTCCATCGATTCCATAATCTTCATCGAAACTCCCCCAACCTTAGAATTTTGGCGCAAAAGAAAGTAATTTGATATTTTGTAAACATCCGGACCCTACATGACGCGTTAGGTTTACTCCTTTGTCACGTCTCCCGTTGGCTGCATCTCTCAGTACTCTCGTAAAATTATTTCTAATATTTGGTATTTCATTCAAATTCTTGGTTTATCATAATGTTCGGGGTAAAGGACGGTGTTTTTAGCTTTATGCCAGCACTGTTCGCAGAAAACATTATGATTTCACTAATTTTTTAGCGGTTCGTATAGATTTTACTTACCCTGATGAGCATCTATACGCTTTTACCAATTAACTACAGTCTCTCCATTTTATTTCAACATTTATTGATTTTCATGACATTGATATATATATATATATATATGT
>BGPR01008197.1:51125-65436 GCA_013235015.1 Araneus ventricosus
AAATTTGATCCGAGCATCACGAAAGAAGACTGGACAATTAAGTGTACTCTATATTGTGAAATAATTTTCTTTTTCAAGATTCGGCTCATATTACCATCCATTCCACCGAAGTAGAAAAGGAAATCTAAAGATAAGACCATTATATACAATATTTGCAATTTGTTGTTTTGAAAGCAAGTTTCGGAACCTTAAACTTCATTTTCCGTCTCTACAATAGTCTTGATCATATTTTCCAACTCAGACTTTGGATTTCGGAGAAAAAAAAAGGAGAGAAAAGAAAATGAGGGATAAAATAATAATTCACTTCTCTTGAAATTCCATTAGAGGTTGAAAAGAAATGAATTTCCTAAGTTTCCGCGAAAAAGAACCAAGGATCATATTTTATTCGGTTTAACTTTAAATTTACTCAAGCGCGATACTCTACAGAAAAAAAGAGAAAATTAAAATTAAAAAAGGAAGTTTCTGTGTGTCATTTATAATTAAAGCATAATCCAGTTTAAAGTTATGCCAGCTTCTTTCTTTCCTTTTGTTTTGCTTTTTTACATCTTTTTTTTGCTGGCTTGTGAATATGTTAGTAATGCTAAGAATTAATATAATCGAATTTTAACGACATAAAAAATCCTTTGGTGAGAGCAACGCATGCTTCACCACACTTGAAAACGATTTAACGTTTTTGTTCTTTCAATAAAATGAAAAATTACTTTACAAAAGCTTTCTTTTTTTCAGCAGGAAAGAATTCCACTGTAAGAAAATAACAATTTTACTTCTATAAATAATTTTAAAAAAACCTAGCAGAAACATTTAATCCAATCAGTAATTGGGTGCAAAAAATATATTTTTTAAATGAAAATTCATCCACCTAGAAATGAATATTATTGAAATTTCAAAATTTTTCCTGGAATGCCTACTTCTCATAATTTTCTATTCGGTTTCATTAGCTAAATTTTCCGTATAAAATTTTTTAGAATCGGATTGTTCGATGAAACCAGTTCTATTAAAATTTTCTAGAGACCAACGTTAATGAATGATATTTCAGTCGCATTTTTTCCAGTTCAACCAGTTTTGCGATATAAAGAAGCATTTTTTTAAATGAAAATTCATCTGCTTAAAAATAAATATTAATAAAAACTTCGAAGTTTTTCCTTGAATATTTAATGTCGCAGAATTTTCTGATTAGTTTAATTAGCTAAATTTTCCTAATAAATTTCTTTATAATAGGATTGCTCGATGAAAACAATTCTATTAAAGTTTTCTAGTGACCAAAGTTAAAGATATTTCAGTCACATTTAGAATAACCAATCGGTCTAGAATGGTATTGTTAAATGAAACCAATTCTATTAAAGTTTTCAAGGGACTAACGTTAATGATATTTCCATCAAATTTCGAATATCTTATCAGTCTTATTATTCTATCTTAGAATATCATATCGGCCTTTAGAACAATGTTTCCAAACCTTTTTTTTGTGCCATGCCGCATCTAAGCCTTTCGAAAATTCTTATGCCCCATACGTAATTTTTAATATTCAAAAATTAAATTGTTCACTGAATGATATGTTTTAGGAAGACATCACTACGTAATTGTTCAGAAACACTGTAGGTAATTTTTCAAAAGATACCATATTGAGAACTGAAATTCAAGTAGGAAATAACTTTAATAACAATAAATTTTCGTAATTTGATCATTTTTTTAAAAAAAGTTGCGGAGATTAAAAACTTTTTTATATATTTTTTTGAAAATTATTCAGCGAGTAAGAGCATTAAGAAAAATATTCTGTTTCTATCTGACAATTTATATACACTAGCTAAATCACAATAGACGGTTGCTTTCAAACTCTGGACGGGTCCATTTTCGAATTGTCCCTCCGCAACAATGAAATCGGTACCCCCCGTGGGGCGTGGACCCACATCGGGAAACGCTGCTTTAGAATAAGATTGTTCGATGAAACCAATTCTATTAAAGTTTTCTAAAGACCAACGATAATGATATTTTAGTCACATTTTTCGTCGCCAAAACATGATGGAATGACTCCTACTAAACGGTCATAAACTGATGTTTCAGACACTCCAATTTGATTATCGGGGAACTACGAAACCTAAATTAAGCTATAAGTATGAATATGTCCTCGTTTGTACTTCATATTCAGACATTCGTGCGGCACAGTGCACATGGCAACGCTAAGTAAACACTTACCAAAAAAGTGAGGACGCATTTGTAGAAGTGAAGTGATGACACGCACGCAGTTTGCCTGTGTCTACAACTCATTAAATTCCAGAATGTTCTTGCGTAGATATGAATGGTGTGTACTAATTGCACCCGGGGGTTATTGCGCGGAACGAACACCCCCTTCAATAGGCAGGGGAGAGTCCAGGAAATGCAAATATGTTAAGCCGGAAGTAGGGGCGAAAATGGGGCCTACTTCGAGTTAATGGAGGAGAAGGGACTTTTGTCCTCCCTGGGGATGAAAAAGGAACATTTCTGGGTTTTATGGATTATTTTTATTTGTTTTATAATGCTACAAACTGTTACATTTCGTAGTTAAATTGATGTTATGAATAATTAACATTCTAGAAAATGAAACGCACCTAAATTGTCATTCGAATATAATGATAATGGATCTTCGGGAATAAAGATAAAGACTAAATGGCATTGATCAGAATGCAACCTGAGTGAAATCACGAATACAACAGGAAATCTCTGCCGAAATATGAAATTCTGAATTATATTTTATAATATCCCAGCTGTATGCAGGAAAAGTATAACTAGAAATGATGACGTTTGAAAAATAATGGGAAATTAGCAAATAAATAATGTCAACAGCAAGCTTTTGCTAACCCTCTCAGTCCCAAGCATAGAATTATTCATTCTAAAATTCTGAAATTTGGGAAATGTACTCATTTTGGGCCTGAGATGAACGTAAAATATATATATATATATATATAAAAACGGAGCATAAAAAAAATTTCCAATATTTTTTTTAAAAAAAACAGCTGAAATAAAATATTTTAACATACAGGATGTCCGGGAATTGTTGGACACTTTTTAAAAATAAATATAAAAAAAGCTAATAATGATTCAACTACGAATTTTTTAAATGACAGCGCATTTTAAAAAGTTTTTTTTTCAGATAGGTAACACGCCGTTTCGGTGGTCCAGGGGGTCGTAAATTACTGGAAATCAAAAATTTGTTTAGCGCCATTATCTGCGAAAATATTGAAACTGGAAGAAAAATAAAAGCATGTATTTGTAGGGAATTTTACGTTCCTTAATTTGTTAATTCACATGTAGTGTGAAAACTGAATAGTTTTCGAGATATTCAAGAAAAACTAAAAAAAGAAACCAGGTCTTCTGCTCATCGGTAGCCATTGCGAATGGAAATCTGTCACCTGTGTCTGAAACTGAACTATCTAATTAGACAACCCCTCCTCTACCATCTCTTAACTATAGCGCCTCTAAATTCAAAGGGGAAAAGGGTTGCTTTTCTCCTCCCGATTCATCTCTTCGTCGTGCGCAGTGAGCGAATTTTGATGCTTTCGAGGACTACTTGCTTTGCAGCTCCAAACTGTGTCTCTCTTACTTGTTGATTCATTTTCTTAAGGCTTTTATTGCTTTTTTTCCTATTTCCGTTTATAATTAACTCTCCGTTGATGATTAACTTTTAAAGTGGGAAAGTAATCAAATAAGAACATAAACAAAAACACAAGTTTTTAAAATAATTTCAGGGAGTGCTATAACTCTGAAGCGCTAATGGACGAACCACCACTGGATTAACCCCTTCTTACTTTGTCACGTACTGCTACAAGATGCGCATTGGTTTCCAAAATTAAATAAACGCGAAGCACATAATGTCACCTGTATAGATGGAGCATGCATTGACTTCATCTAGACAGGTTCTCTACATTTACTCCCGATGGCTATTTCAAAAGATATTATGTGCTTTCCGGTGATTTTGTATAAATAAGTGATTTTTAATCTTTGGCTTGCATCACTATGAAAATGTAAAGATATAGCAAAAACCAGCCGGAGTGCTCTCCCTCAACCTTCTCGTATACTTACACAATATAGCTTGTCTAGCCTTTTGTGTTTAGCTTCGTCGCACAATGAAGGGAATCGAGTATGCATTTCGGACCTCTTCCCTTTGTCGGATTGGACCCAAAATTTGTCACAGATTTACAATTTTAATACTGTTACAAAAATCGTCCTGTGGCTGTAAGGTGAAGACAGTCCAACAAGCAGGATAATGGACAAAGATACTTTATTCACGAATATTCAGGAAAGATGAACACACAGGTAACAGGAAAAACACAGCACTCGCACAAATTAGTAACACAACCACTAATAATAACAATAATAGCACGAACAATAACGCTCACCATCTAGCAGCTGACCAACTCTCAATACGAACAAGACTCCAAAGGGATTCCTGTTGATCAACACACATTCTCCGTCTATCCGTACTGCCACGCATTTTTAGTCTTCCTGATAGGGTGTGACGTCTCATGAAAATCTCTAGAGAAATCTGGATCACTGCTCCTATGAGAGATATCGCGAAAATTCTAGCATTTTTGAGTATCTTCTTTTTGTCACCAAACTTGCCAAAATGGTCGCCAACATCGAGTTCATTGGGTCAGCTTCCTTGGTAGTTACTTAGAACCTCTGTAAATGTCTCTTTCCAACCATAAGACTATTATTGCTAGGAAGCGACATACCATGTTCGTAACTGTATCAAGACCAGATACAATTTATTTTTCTAGTTCTTTGCATTTTTGAATAATCGCATTCAAATGCACAAAAGGCAGTCTACACTTTGACAGATTTGTTCAACAATTTGACACCGAACTACATTTTGGTGCAAGAACCACTCTCTAAAATTCATCTATTTAGCTTGTTGCGATTTTGAGTTGTCACGTTCTCATACTCGTGATTTAACAATTTAAAGGAATTTCTTCAAGATTTGATACTGTTACGAAACTGTAATGCCGTTTACCTACTATGTAAGTTTTATGGTTGAAAAGAGACAATTACAGGGGTTCTTATGGAAAGACGGGGAAGGCCTTATTCGGCACAACAAACTTAGAGACAATTTTGGCGGAAAAAAAGAAGGTTCCAGAAAATGCAAGAATTGACGCTCTATCTCTATTAGGAATGGAGTTATGGAGATTATTCTGGAATTTTCCATGTGACGTCACGTCCTGTCAGGATGACTATAAATACCGGCATGCTCGAATGAGGGAATAGTAATCTCTCTTTGGAGTCTTGCTCGCATTGTGAGTTGGTCGGCTGTTAGACGCCGAGAGATATTCTTCGTGCAATTACTGTTATTGTTAGTAATTTGTTGTCTGCTTGCACTGCTAATTTGTGCAAGTGCTGTTTTCACTGTTACCTGTGCTTCGAGTTTCGGGAATATTCAAGAATAAAATGCTATTCTCCACTATCCTGCTTGTTGGATGCCAAATTTCATCCGTCCAGCTCGTTGCGTTTTTGAGTTATCGTTTTCACAGGCACACAGACCGATTGGCTTCCTGCAGACGGATTTTGTCCGAAATTCGAAAGATGTCTACATTTTCGGCGTTCAGACCAAATACCAAATTTCAGTCGTCTAGCTCATTCCGTTTTTGAGCTGTGGAGCTCCCAGAGAGAGATATAATTCCATATAGCAGCGGTTCTCAACCTTTCCAACCCAAAAGGTGGTTGTACGGACCACCTGTTAAGTAAAAAAATATTTTAAGGCCCACTAATTAAATAAACAAGTAAAAAAATATATGCACATGTAATACATTTTTTATATTATATATTATATGCACTTATATAATAAGTAATTAGTAAAATTTACTGTAAAAGGATTAAAAATGTATTGTTTATAAAGCATAAAACGAGTGATGGCTCTTTGAAGCTCCCCTGACATTGTCTCTTGACTAGCGTTCCGCTGCCTATTAATACACTATCCGAGGCTCACAAGTGAGCAGCGGCCCATAGATTGGGAACCGCTGCCATATAGTATGCTTTTTTTCTAATTCAATACATTAAGGCGCCAACCCACGGCGTGTGGCTTGACATGTCTGGTCTGAAATTTGTCATACTTGGCGGCTTTGGAACGTAAGGACTCGTTAGTGCTCTAGATGGTTTGAACTTTCCTGCGAAATGTCAATAAATGTTCGGACATCAAAGGCTTGTAGATCGCCGTGGGAACCACACGTCACGCATAAGTCACACGCCATAGGTAAAAGACTTTACGGGGATTGGGGCTCAGTCAGGTCTACAAATTGAAGATTCATCAACATCTAGAGATCCAGTTGACGATTATAACACTTTCTCTGTGTATACTTCGTATACGAGAAAGCAACTGATTACTGAAACCAAAATAAGTAAAAACGCGTTAGGTTAAAACAATATTTATGACACGTAAAAAAATGTAAAGACAACCCGAAACTTAAAAAGTATCTTGATATTTATAATTGAAAACTTGATAAATGGAATACAAATAAACAGATAAAAATCAACGAAAATCATGGAAAGGCAACCGCAATTAAAATTTATGTTAAAAACTGGTTTCCAGACGAAATTTAGTTTACATTAACGTAATTCTTTTTTCTGAAACAACACGAGGGTAATTTTCGGACGGATCTGGTACGTTTGAATTATGGTCAGATGACGACGAGGACACCTGAACCGGCATCCCCTATCCAAATTTCTGCTCCACACTAACGACAGGACGTTTGACGTCCAACGTCAGATTTAACCTGAATCAGGCCCACAAACGACGGAACAACGGTGGAATCGGGTTCGAACCCTAAACCTTACCAACAGGCCACTATGGTAGCTCCATGTTTTTAAAGGTGAGAGCAGCAGGTGTTATTGTATGAATACAACAGCTAGGAATAACCATAAAATTAAATTTGAATTTCTTGCAATTTTTTATGCTTGCTCTTCCTTTTCTTAGAAGAGATTCTTTGGATGATATTTCTTTGAGAAATGTTAGAATTATTCGCAGCATACCAACAAAAGTTGTGTTGCCAAAATCTTTTCGCTAATATGTCAGAACTGAGCAAAAAGGAAAAAAAAAACAATTCTAAAGAAGAAAAGAAGAAAATAAATAAATAAAAGAGAGAAAAAAACGTTGAAGAATGTCACGGGTGAGAGGCACTCCTCTCTGAGCTATGTTCTGGATTCTTAAAGAAATTCTATTTTCTTTTAATTCTCGTTTGAGTTCTTTGTTCAGCGAGAGCCGAACTGGCAGTGAAGAATCTCTCTCCAATACGAAAATTCTAGAGAATTTCTCACCAGTACAAAAATCTCTCCTTTTTCGAGGGGATTATCATTTTTCAACTGTCTAATTTTCATTCTCATCGCAGTTTCGCTAATAATTTCGTTCGCATTTCCTCGGACATAAATAACTAAACGTCGTTTTACAAAGTTACTTAAAGCATTTTGAAAAAATGGCTTTTAAATAAATGTAAAATAAATAGTCTAATTATAAATAATGGTATTGTTCAAGTGGGTGTTGAACACAATAAGTTAATAATAGACATTTGAAAAAACTGCTTTGAGTTTTTGAAAACTTGTATTTAGGTCATGAAATGGATTTTATCCTATTAAAGGTTCTACATGTTCTAGCTTTAAATGAACGGGAATGAAAAGTGATCTTTAAACGATTTAAAATGTATACTCTTCATAAGCATATGTAATGACAAAGAACAGTGCCGAAGGGTAATTTTTTTTTAAATACTAGCCCGTGGGTCTATGGATGGGAACCCAAAAACGGTTTTTGTTTCGGTTAACCGGTTTTTTCGGTTATTTTCCCCATGTCCATCCAACAGGTTCGGTTCCTGTAATGGCATCAGGCACGGGGGCATGGGGCGGCGTTCTGTCCTGGCTATAACTGGTTATTTTTTTAAATCCAATAACAGGGTAAAAATGCCGGATCGGAAGATAGGCTCGATTTTAGGTTCGATTAGACTAAAATTTACCAAGTTATGAAGCTTTGAATTTCATCATATTAGGCCAATCACCGACTCGAGGCGTCTGTCGATTGGCGGATTACTGAAAGAGTCTTTATGAACAGATAAATATAAGCCAATGGATTGATTTCCTGAAAAAACAATACTAATAAAAAAAAATTGCCAACAAAAGGGGTTTGTTTTTCTTATATAAAAAAACCCGGTTATTTTGATTGATTATAATCGCCAGGTTAAACCTGAGGTGGAAAAAACCCCGAATAACCGAAAACTGGTTATTTTCGCAATAACCGTCATCGATACGCGGATCACTAAGTCAACCAATAAGTTGGAAACACCGAAAATTTGTCAACAGAAAAACTCGACTAGTTGTCTTTTTGCGAGCTGTTTCTAGGATGCGACGAATATGCACGCCAAGCTTATGGCCGACTGTCATGAGTCATACATCATACACAGGTGCGGGGATACGATAGAAAATCAGTTGGCCAACGATCATTTTGAACTGAATTTATAAAAAAAGAATGACATTAGATATTTAAACTTTAATTTTTTAATACTTTCTATTGTCTGCTCTCTCTTTTACGACATGATAAAATAAGTTTATAAAAATCAAAATGTGGGTCATTTAACTCTCTGAAACCCACAGTGCTTTAAAATCTAGTTCCATTAAAACCCTGACCGGCCGAGGTCAGAGATAAAGAAAGTAAACATTTCCCTCCCCATCTGATTAGCAAGTGGTCATTTGCGTCGTCGGGGATTCTTTTATCATCATGTTTCTAAAATCCAAACCCTTGTTGACTATATAAGGGTCGTTTACAATTTGTGATAACTAACAGGCATTATAGGAAGAATTTTTAACAGCAAGTAAGCAGAGAGCTTAAAGTAAATTGAGCATCTGCCCTCGAACACTTACTACAGACAACAATCAAGAGTGACAGTGGGAGGGGAAACAACAATTGCTTAAAAGATAAGATTTCTCCCCACCGTTTACCGACCCTTTTCAAAAAGGGGAAGGAAATAAGCATACAACATTTTGGCCGCTGGGCCGTTCATCTGGCAGTTTGCATGACGGGCCGTATTAGCCATTTTGGCAGTCAGAGGGTTAAAAAGCCTTCGTGGGTCACCGTCTGACCCGCAGGTCATAGGTCAACACCACTGGACTAGAGGTACGAATTTCCATTCTTTCCCCCCATAGGCAACATCAAGGTAGTCTTTGCTATCATTATAACAATTACCACAAAACCCATGATCAATTTCCTCTGAATCTTATTTCTAAACCGAAGTTTCAAAAGATACAGTGAGAGTTATTAGTTTAAACAACCTATTTTTACTCCATGAACACGTAATATATGTCGCAAGCAGCCGAGTGACATCACAGGTAGCGATTGAGAAACAAGTTGCATGACTAACAGAATATCGACATTCAGTCATGCATGCACAAATATGATTTGATTTGTTTTTGATTTTTAACAGTAACACTGCTTTCCTTGAAACTTATTTTTCAACACCAGGCAATGGAATTGTAAGTTTAGAGAAAAATTCTAAATGAGGTCTCGATGCTCTTCAACATTGCTGATTTTAAAAATGGAAAAATTAAAGAGCCCCTTTTTAAAAATAAATAAATAAGAATCCAAAATGAAATAGGCTAAAGGCACTTTAGGTTATCATGCGTCAACATGAATTTAGGTGCAAGCGCATACACTTTCGTTGCTAAGTTAACCCTCTAACTGGGTATCCCGCGATTTCCGCGGGTTGGAAGCAAGTTTATTTTCTGCTTCATCCTGCGATTTTCCCAGACTAATGTGTTTTGTTAGTACTTTTATAGCTTTGGGTCATATTAAACTAATAAAGCTTTGCATATAAATAACAATTCGCTTGGCTCAACGGTATTTGAAAGTGTTTGCAAACGTTGCATATAAATAGTGATTTAAAAGAAAATTACACAGTCATATGGTTAATCATACTGTTTTGCAAACACGTTTGATGAATTTTGGACCTCTTCCCTTTGAGGGAGTTCGTTCAAATATGTGATACAACATCATACATCCCATTTCAGTAAATTTTATATCCAGGCTTAAATCAACCTTTTTGTCAGGTTCAACGTTAAAAAACTGCAATGTATCGGAGATGGAGGACCCTGAGTCCATACGATCAGTCCGAGTAAAACAATCATCACTGGCGCAGCATCATGCATATCAACAATCTATCTATATATAAAACGCTGACGTACATGGCACAGAAAAGAGGTAAATTTCTCTTTTGCCAATGGCAACGATAGGTTTGCTTGCAAAACAAAACCGGTAGCCTCCTCCATATTAGGCCTAACTTCATAGTCATAGCCTGTTACTATATTCGTTCTGGTATAAAAGAATTTTTTCTCGAAAAAAGTGCGTTTACGATGAATAAAACGAAGACGAAGAAAATTACTCTGAAAAAGCACTGAACATAACACTCCATGTTAGGCCTAACTTCATAGTCATAGTCTGTTACTATGTTCGTTCTGGTGTAAAAAAAACTTTTTCTCGAAAAAAAGTGCGTTTACGATGAATAAAACAAAGACGAAGAAAATTACTCTGAAAAAGCACTGAGATATCGAAAATACAAGATAAAATTCAATAAATATCGAAACTCAACAATAAACAGCATAAGATGTGATTAAAATTCTCATAAAATTAAATGCAAATATTAAAAAAAAACCATCCTCAAAGTATCAAATAATAAAATAAAGGCAGAGTTAAAATGAATCTAAAATCAATACAGAACTTGTTGAAATTTTATCCTCTATTTTATTGCAAATGCGAAGTTGCATCTGCCGGCGATGATGCCATTAAATTCCCTTAATTATATCTGAACATCCACGTTCGCATTGAAGGAAGCCAACAAACTTTCCAAGTATCACTTTTTCCCGCTATCAACTTTCGTTTTCAAATCCCCCTGGAGCGAGCTTTCTAATTTCGTTCTCCCAATCCGATCTTTTTCTGGACGCGGAGACATGAAAGGCTTCCCGCAAATTAAGCATGTGGAAGAGGAACGGCATTCAGTCTGGCTAAGATTATTTCGCTGCGGTCTGACCTTGGGATGCTGTAACTCATGTTACTAATAGACGTTTGTGACTAAATGAAATTTAATTATTCTGAATGTTTTTCTCATTATAATTAATGACATTAAAATGAATTTTTTAGATGTACAGGATTTTTCCTATTTCTTTTAAGCATAATAGTTATAACTTATTTATTATTGAATTTTCTAAACATTTGAAATAGCAGTTGAAAAAATGCGAGCAAATCTAGATTAATTATTCAAGTCCAAAGCAAAGGAAACTGAATATTTGAGAAAAGGATAAAGAAAAAGCTGTTTTTAACCAGTTGAGCCAACAATAGAATATATTCTATATTAAAATAAAAAGATACCATTATTAATATCAGACTGCATTACAACTGTTATTAATACCTATTGTAATTATAATGAAAAAATTAGAATGCCATTGGAAGTATTTTATTTGCTAATCTGGCAGTTGTGTGGCGGCTTTTGTATAACGTTTTTTAAAAAGATAAATAACCTATAAGTTATAAATTCAAATGGATCACTTAACTGATTTGATCCATCCCATTTATAAACTTATTAGCTGTTATGCCCGGCATTGGTCGGGATTAAAACACTTTTACGTCTAATGTTTTTAATGAAAAAACTATTTTTGTATAGATAATTATAATACAAAAATTCCTTTATCGTCTGAAACGTTTTTACTTCAAATTTCGTTCATAAATAGTGAAATATAAGAAGGATTTTGACTAATGTTTTGGGTAAATTAATTAATTAGTTAAATTTTCATTAAAAAAAAGCGTCAAAATAAACCAGATCAATAGTTGTTCCCGATATAAATTATGAATCGTCTGCTTTTAAACTTTTCTTTAGTATTCTTCCAGAATTTTGTATATAAGTTCTAGCAACAGCTCTTCATACGTATTCTTGTTCTTGAAGAATAAAAAATACATTGCTACAAAGTGTGAATATTATACACAATTGAATTTTTTTTAGTTATTGAAATGAGAGCAACAATTTTTAATGCAAATGAAATTCGTGTCACTTAAAACCTATTTTTAAACTTTAATATAGTATAAAAATAGTATCGCAACATAACACTTTCGAAATATATCATAAAAAAACCGCAAAACCTTGTTTAATTTTTAATTTAAAAAATTTAATTAACTTTTGGTCCTTTTAAAGTTGACAGTCATCTTTCACTTCTTTTTAAAATATTTACAGAAATAAAAAGAAATTTGTTCAAAGTCTCACCGTTGCCTAGAAACGAAGTATATTAAATTTAAGTATAATTAAATTTGCTTTATTTAAGAATCGTCTTCTGTAATAATTTATTTATTACATTTTCAAAGATTATTAAAAGATGTAGAAAACATTTCACACATATAAAATTGGTATCATTGAAAAGGTAAAATTTTGAACTTTAAGATGGCATAAAAATATTTTTGGGAGATAATTTGCTTCGAAGTTAATACGGAAAAACGGTTTCGGTTAATTTCTAATTAACTGACTGTTTAATTAACTTCCGGACTTCGAAAAGTTGACAATAATCTTCCCTTTGTCTTAAATAATAAGTGTGCAAAGTTTGGTTGAGATTGCTGCAGTAGTTTAGGAGGAGATGAGGAACATACCCACATACACACATATATACCCATAATGACTTTTATTTATGTATATTAAAATAAGCAAAAATTCCATCCCTTCATTGACTCCATAATGGGCTCAGCTCATGTGATGGTACAATCACATGGCAAAACCTCCAATCATCTAACATCAGACTACACGTTGTCTATGATGTAATACTACAAGTGCCAAATAAAAGAAGCACAAGAAATTTCAAAATTACTATGTTCCTGGAAGTTAGGTCCTGGGAGATATGTTCCTCAAGTTGGACTCTTAGTTGAGACAAAACACCAACACATTCCCAAATCAGAGTTTGTTTTCTAATTACACAGCGAAGAAAATTGAACTGTCTAGGTCAGTGGTTCCCAACTTAATGGACCGCGGATATTTCCGTCGATATATACGAATCCACGTTATATGGAAGAGCGCTATACGAAAGTACATCGTTTCGTTAATCCATTTCCCGTAAATCCAGAACAAAAAATTTCATTCAGATGTAGTAACACAGTTTTCCCCGAAAACGACCCAAGAAATTAGACAAGAAGAGAACTTGGTTCTTGTAAATCAAATGAAAGCACTAACTTGAATCACCTTGAAGGTAATGTGCCTAGATAGTTGCCTACTTTGCATATTTGAGAATCCTGCCCTTCTTACCAGTAATAAGGAATTGGATTACCTGTATGAGAACTAGTCGCATTTTTTCCTTCAATTTATACGAATCCACGTTATATGGGCGAGCGTTATACGAAAGTTCATCGTTTCATTAATCCGTTCTCCGTAAATCTCCAACAAAAAATTTCATTCAGATGTAGTAACACAGTTTTCCCCGAAAACGACCGAAGTAATTAGACGCGAAGAGAACTTGGTTCTTGTAAATCAAATGAAAGCACTAACTTGAATCACCTTGAAGGTAATGTGCCTAGATAGTTGCCTACTTGAGAATCCTGCCCTTCCTAGGCTTAATAAAGAATTGGATTGCCTGTATGGATTACCTGTATTATCTGTCGCATTACTTGTATTACCTGTCCGATTTATATGAATTCACGTTATATGTGAGAGCGTTATACGTAGGGTTACCATAATATTTTTACTTGAAATCCGGACACACCGGAGGGGGGATTGAAAGATCTTGGAGATGGGGGGGGCCAAAGTATAGTGTAAAATTATAAATGCTACCTCTTTCATAAAACTAGCACAGAGTTTGAGGAAAGGAAAAAAATGTAAGACTTCAGATTGCAAAGAATATACAACTTTTATTAATGTAATATTAATGTTAATTATTAATGTTTAGTAATTCAAAATTATAGTAATGAAATACAGAATTAAAACAAAACTTTAAAAACAAACATTTTAATTTTCAGTTCGAACTGGATCCTGGTAAAGAGGGCTCATCAACAATGGATGTAAACAGTGTAAACAATGAATTTTCTTTCATTTGCTGATGTCAGCTTTTTCGAATATTTCAGATTTTCCCATTTACAACCAAATTTCTCTCTCGTCGCTTTCACTGGTGTAAATCCGGACATTTTTAAGATCCAGACACTAATCCGGATGTGAGTTTGAAATACGGACTGTCAGGACGAAATCCGGAAATATGGTAACCCTAGTTATACGAAAGTCCATTGTTTCATTAATCAGTTTCCCGTCAATCCCAACAAAAATTTTCACTCAGATGTAGTAATACAGATTTCCCC
>BGPR01008198.1:0-14309 GCA_013235015.1 Araneus ventricosus
GGGGAAATCTGTATTACTACATCTGAGTGAAAATTTTTGTTGGGATTTACGGGAAACTGATTAATGAAACAAAGGACTTTCGTATAACTAGGGTTACCATATTTCCGGATTTCGTCCTGACAGTCCGGATACCAAGCTCACATCCGGACTAGAGTCCAGATCTTAAAAATGTCCGGATTTACACCAGTGAAAGCGACGAGAGAGAAATTTGGTTATAAATGGGAAAATCTGAAGTATTCGAAAAAGCTGACGTCAGCAAATGAAAGAAAATTCATTGCTTACACGTTTACATCCATTGTTGATGAGCCCTCTTTACCAGGATCCAGTTCGAACTGAAAATTAAAATGTTTGTTTTTAAAGTTTTGTTTTAATTCTGTATTTCATTACTATAATTTTGAATTACTAAACATTAATAATTAACATTAATATTACATTAATAAAAGTTGTATATTCTTTGCAATCTGAAGTCTTACATTTTTTTCCTTTCCTCAAACTCTGTGCTAGTTTTATGAAAGAGGTAGCATTTATAATTTTACACTATACTTTGGCCCCCCCCATCTCCAAGATCTTTCAATCCCCCCTCCGGTGTGTCCGGATTTCAAGTAAAAATATTATGGTAACCCTACGTATAACGCTCTCACATATAACGTGAATTCATATAAATCGGACAGGTAATACAAGTAATGCGACAGATAATACAGGTAATCCATACAGGCAATCCAATTCTTTATTAAGCCTAGGAAGGGCAGGATTCTCAAGTAGGCAACTATCTAGGCACATTACCTTCAAGGTGATTCAAGTTAGTGCTTTCATTTGATTTACAAGAACCAAGTTCTCTTCGCGTCTAATTACTTCGGTCGTTTTCGGGGAAAACTGTGTTACTACATCTGAATGAAATTTTTTGTTGGAGATTTACGGAGAACGGATTAATGAAACGATGAACTTTCGTATAACGCTCGCCCATATAACGTGGATTCGTATAAATTGAAGGAAAAAATGCGACTAGTTCTCATACAGGTAATCCAATTCCTTATTACTGGTAAGAAGGGCAGGATTCTCAAATATGCAAAGTAGGCAACTATCTAGGCACATTACCTTCAAGGTGATTCAAGTTAGTGCTTTCATTTGATTTACAAGAACCAAGTTCTCTTCTTGTCTAATTTCTTGGGTCGTTTTCGGGGAAAACTGTGTTACTACATCTGAATGAAATTTTTTGTTCTGGATTTACGGGAAATGGATTAACGAAACGATGTACTTTCGTATAGCGCTCTTCCATATAACGTGGATTCGTATATATCGACGGAAATATCCGCGGTCCATTAAGTTGGGAACCACTGACCTAGACAGTTCAATTTTCTTCGCTGTGTAATTAGAAAACAAACTCTGATTTGGGAATGTGTTGGTGTTTTGTCTCAACTAAGAGTCCAACTTGAGGAACATATCTCCCAGGACCTAACTTCCAGGAACATAGTAATTTTGAAATTTCTTGTGCTTCTTTTATTTGGCACTTGTAGTATTACATCATAGACAACGTGTAGTCTGATGTTAGATGATTGGAGGTTTTGCCATGTGATTGTACCATCACATGAGCTGAGCCCATTATGGAGTCAATGAAGGGATGGAATTTTTGCTTATTTTAATATACATAAATAAAAGTCATTATGGGTATATATGTGTGTATGTGGGTATGTTCCTCATCTCCTCCTAAACTACTGCAGCAATCTCAACCAAACTTTGCACACTTATTATTTAAGACAAAGGGAAGATTATTGTCAACTTTTCGAAGTCCGGAAGTTAATTAAACAGTCAGTTAATTAGAAATTAACCGAAACCGTTTTTCCGTATTAACTTCGAAGCAAATTATCTCCCAAAAATATTTTTATGCCATCTTAAAGTTCAAAATTTTACCTTTTCAATGATACCAATTTTATATGTGTGAAATGTTTTCTACATCTTTTAATAATCTTTGAAAATGTAATAAATAAATTATTACAGAAGACGATTCTTAAATAAAGCAAATTTAATTATACTTAAATTTAATATACTTCGTTTCTAGGCAACGGTGAGACTTTGAACAAATTTCTTTTTATTTCTGTAAATATTTTAAAAAGAAGTGAAAGATGACTGTCAACTTTAAAAGGACCAAAAGTTAATTAAATTTTTTAAATTAAAAATTAAACAAGGTTTTGCGGTTTTTTTATGATATATTTCGAAAGTGTTATGTTGCGATACTATTTTTATACTATATTAAAGTTTAAAAATAGGTTTTAAGTGACACGAATTTCATTTGCATTAAAAATTGTTGCTCTCATTTCAATAACTAAAAAAAATTCAATTGTGTATAATATTCACACTTTGTAGCAATGTATTTTTTATTCTTCAAGAACAAGAATACGTATGAAGAGCTGTTGCTAGAACTTATATACAAAATTCTGGAAGAATACTAAAGAAAAGTTTAAAAGCAGACGATTCATAATTTATATCGGGAACAACTATTGATCTGGTTTATTTTGACGCTTTTTTTTAATGAAAATTTAACTAATTAATTAATTTACCCAAAACATTAGTCAAAATCCTTCTTATATTTCACTATTTATGAACGAAATTTGAAGTAAAAACGTTTCAGACGATAAAGGAATTTTTGTATTATAATTATCTATACAAAAATAGTTTTTTCATTAAAAACATTAGACGTAAAAGTGTTTTAATCCCGACCAATGCCGGGCATAACAGCTAATAAGTTTATAAATGGGATGGATCAAATCAGTTAAGTGATCCATTTGAATTTATAACTTATAGGTTATTTATCTTTTTAAAAAACGTTATACAAAAGCCGCCACACAACTGCCAGATTAGCAAATAAAATACTTCCAATGGCATTCTAATTTTTTCATTATAATTACAATAGGTATTAATAACAGTTGTAATGCAGTCTGATATTAATAATGGTATCTTTTTATTTTAATATAGAATATATTCTATTGTTGGCTCAACTGGTTAAAAACAGCTTTTTCTTTATCCTTTTCTCAAATATTCAGTTTCCTTTGCTTTGGACTTGAATAATTAATCTAGATTTGCTCGCATTTTTTCAACTGCTATTTCAAATGTTTAGAAAATTCAATAATAAATAAGTTATAACTATTATGCTTAAAAGAAATAGGAAAAATCCTGTACATCTAAAAAATTCATTTTAATGTCATTAATTATAATGAGAAAAACATTCAGAATAATTAAATTTCATTTAGTCACAAACGTCTATTAGTAACATGAGTTACAGCATCCCAAGGTCAGACCGCAGCGAAATAATCTTAGCCAGACTGAATGCCGTTCCTCTTCCACATGCTTAATTTGCGGGAAGCCTTTCATGTCTCCGCGTCCAGAAAAAGATCGGATTGGGAGAACGAAATTAGAAAGCTCGCTCCAGGGGGATTTGAAAACGAAAGTTGATAGCGGGAAAAAGTGATACTTGGAAAGTTTGTTGGCTTCCTTCAATGCGAACGTGGATGTTCAGATATAATTAAGGGAATTTAATGGCATCATCGCCGGCAGATGCAACTTCGCATTTGCAATAAAATAGAGGATAAAATTTCAACAAGTTCTGTATTGATTTTAGATTCATTTTAACTCTGCCTTTATTTTATTATTTGATACTTTGAGGATGGTTTTTTTTTAATATTTGCATTTAATTTTATGAGAATTTTAATCACATCTTATGCTGTTTATTGTTGAGTTTCGATATTTATTGAATTTTATCTTGTATTTTCGATATCTCAGTGCTTTTTCAGAGTAATTTTCTTCGTCTTTGTTTTATTCATCGTAAACGCACTTTTTTTCGAGAAAAAGTTTTTTTTACACCAGAACGAACATAGTAACAGACTATGACTATGAAGTTAGGCCTAACATGGAGTGTTATGTTCAGTGCTTTTTCAGAGTAATTTTCTTCGTCTTCGTTTTATTCATCGTAAACGCACTTTTTTCGAGAAAAAATTCTTTTATACCAGAACGAATATAGTAACAGGCTATGACTATGAAGTTAGGCCTAATATGGAGGAGGCTACCGGTTTTGTTTTGCAAGCAAACCTATCGTTGCCATTGGCAAAAGAGAAATTTACCTCTTTTCTGTGCCATGTACGTCAGCGTTTTATATATAGATAGATTGTTGATATGCATGATGCTGCGCCAGTGATGATTGTTTTACTCGGACTGATCGTATGGACTCAGGGTCCTCCATCTCCGATACATTGCAGTTTTTTAACGTTGAACCTGACAAAAAGGTTGATTTAAGCCTGGATATAAAATTTACTGAAATGGGATGTATGATGTTGTATCACATATTTGAACGAACTCCCTCAAAGGGAAGAGGTCCAAAATTCATCAAACGTGTTTGCAAAACAGTATGATTAACCATATGACTGTGTAATTTTCTTTTAAATCACTATTTATATGCAACGTTTGCAAACACTTTCAAATACCGTTGAGCCAAGCGAATTGTTATTTATATGCAAAGCTTTATTAGTTTAATATGACCCAAAGCTATAAAAGTACTAACAAAACACATTAGTCTGGGAAAATCGCAGGATGAAGCAGAAAATAAACTTGCTTCCAACCCGCGGAAATCGCGGGATACCCAGTTAGAGGGTTAACTTAGCAACGAAAGTGTATGCGCTTGCACCTAAATTCATGTTGACGCATGATAACCTAAAGTGCCTTTAGCCTATTTCATTTTGGATTCTTATTTATTTATTTTTAAAAAGGGGCTCTTTAATTTTTCCATTTTTAAAATCAGCAATGTTGAAGAGCATCGAGACCTCATTTAGAATTTTTCTCTAAACTTACAATTCCATTGCCTGGTGTTGAAAAATAAGTTTCAAGGAAAGCAGTGTTACTGTTAAAAATCAAAAACAAATCAAATCATATTTGTGCATGCATGACTGAATGTCGATATTCTGTTAGTCATGCAACTTGTTTCTCAATCGCTACCTGTGATGTCACTCGGCTGCTTGCGACATATATTACGTGTTCATGGAGTAAAAATAGGTTGTTTAAACTAATAACTCTCACTGTATCTTTTGAAACTTCGGTTTAGAAATAAGATTCAGAGGAAATTGATCATGGGTTTTGTGGTAATTGTTATAATGATAGCAAAGACTACCTTGATGTTGCCTATGGGGGGAAAGAATGGAAATTCGTACCTCTAGTCCAGTGGTGTTGACCTATGACCTGCGGGTCAGACGGTGACCCACGAAGGCTTTTTAACCCTCTGACTGCCAAAATGGCTAATACGGCCCGTCATGCAAACTGCCAGATGAACGGCCCAGCGGCCAAAATGTTGTATGCTTATTTCCTTCCCCTTTTTGAAAAGGGTCGGTAAACGGTGGGGAGAAATCTTATCTTTTAAGCAATTGTTGTTTCCCCTCCCACTGTCACTCTTGATTGTTGTCTGTAGTAAGTGTTCGAGGGCAGATGCTCAATTTACTTTAAGCTCTCTGCTTACTTGCTGTTAAAAATTCTTCCTATAATGCCTGTTAGTTATCACAAATTGTAAACGACCCTTATATAGTCAACAAGGGTTTGGATTTTAGAAACATGATGATAAAAGAATCCCCGACGACGCAAATGACCACTTGCTAATCAGATGGGGAGGGAAATGTTTACTTTCTTTATCTCTGACCTCGGCCGGTCAGGGTTTTAATGGAACTAGATTTTAAAGCACTGTGGGTTTCAGAGAGTTAAATGACCCACATTTTGATTTTTATAAACTTATTTTATCATGTCGTAAAAGAGAGAGCAGACAATAGAAAGTATTAAAAAATTAAAGTTTAAATATCTAATGTCATTCTTTTTTTATAAATTCAGTTCAAAATGATCGTTGGCCAACTGATTTTCTATCGTATCCCCGCACCTGTGTATGATGTATGACTCATGACAGTCGGCCATAAGCTTGGCGTGCATATTCGTCGCATCCTAGAAACAGCTCGCAAAAAGACAACTAGTCGAGTTTTTCTGTTGACAAATTTTCGGTGTTTCCAACTTATTGGTTGACTTAGTGATCCGCGTATCGATGACGGTTATTGCGAAAATAACCAGTTTTCGGTTATTCGGGGTTTTTTCCACCTCAGGTTTAACCTGGCGATTATAATCAATCAAAATAACCGGGTTTTTTTATATAAGAAAAACAAACCCCTTTTGTTGGCAATTTTTTTTTATTAGTATTGTTTTTTCAGGAAATCAATCCATTGGCTTATATTTATCTGTTCATAAAGACTCTTTCAGTAATCCGCCAATCGACAGACGCCTCGAGTCGGTGATTGGCCTAATATGATGAAATTCAAAGCTTCATAACTTGGTAAATTTTAGTCTAATCGAACCTAAAATCGAGCCTATCTTCCGATCCGGCATTTTTACCCTGTTATTGGATTTAAAAAAATAACCAGTTATAGCCAGGACAGAACGCCGCCCCATGCCCCCGTGCCTGATGCCATTACAGGAACCGAACCTGTTGGATGGACATGGGGAAAATAACCGAAAAAACCGGTTAACCGAAACAAAAACCGTTTTTGGGTTCCCATCCATAGACCCACGGGCTAGTATTTAAAAAAAAATTACCCTTCGGCACTGTTCTTTGTCATTACATATGCTTATGAAGAGTATACATTTTAAATCGTTTAAAGATCACTTTTCATTCCCGTTCATTTAAAGCTAGAACATGTAGAACCTTTAATAGGATAAAATCCATTTCATGACCTAAATACAAGTTTTCAAAAACTCAAAGCAGTTTTTTCAAATGTCTATTATTAACTTATTGTGTTCAACACCCACTTGAACAATACCATTATTTATAATTAGACTATTTATTTTACATTTATTTAAAAGCCATTTTTTCAAAATGCTTTAAGTAACTTTGTAAAACGACGTTTAGTTATTTATGTCCGAGGAAATGCGAACGAAATTATTAGCGAAACTGCGATGAGAATGAAAATTAGACAGTTGAAAAATGATAATCCCCTCGAAAAAGGAGAGATTTTTGTACTGGTGAGAAATTCTCTAGAATTTTCGTATTGGAGAGAGATTCTTCACTGCCAGTTCGGCTCTCGCTGAACAAAGAACTCAAACGAGAATTAAAAGAAAATAGAATTTCTTTAAGAATCCAGAACATAGCTCAGAGAGGAGTGCCTCTCACCCGTGACATTCTTCAACGTTTTTTTCTCTCTTTTATTTATTTATTTTCTTCTTTTCTTCTTTAGAATTGTTTTTTTTTTCCTTTTTGCTCAGTTCTGACATATTAGCGAAAAGATTTTGGCAACACAACTTTTGTTGGTATGCTGCGAATAATTCTAACATTTCTCAAAGAAATATCATCCAAAGAATCTCTTCTAAGAAAAGGAAGAGCAAGCATAAAAAATTGCAAGAAATTCAAATTTAATTTTATGGTTATTCCTAGCTGTTGTATTCATACAATAACACCTGCTGCTCTCACCTTTAAAAACATGGAGCTACCATAGTGGCCTGTTGGTAAGGTTTAGGGTTCGAACCCGATTCCACCGTTGTTCCGTCGTTTGTGGGCCTGATTCAGGTTAAATCTGACGTTGGACGTCAAACGTCCTGTCGTTAGTGTGGAGCAGAAATTTGGATAGGGGATGCCGGTTCAGGTGTCCTCGTCGTCATCTGACCATAATTCAAACGTACCAGATCCGTCCGAAAATTACCCTCGTGTTGTTTCAGAAAAAAGAATTACGTTAATGTAAACTAAATTTCGTCTGGAAACCAGTTTTTAACATAAATTTTAATTGCGGTTGCCTTTCCATGATTTTCGTTGATTTTTATCTGTTTATTTGTATTCCATTTATCAAGTTTTCAATTATAAATATCAAGACACTTTTTAAGCTACGGCGTTTCTTTACATTTTTTACGTGTCATAATTATTGTTTTAACCTAACTCGTTTTTATTTATTTTGGTTTCAGTAATCAGTTACTTTCTCGTATACGAAGTATGCACAGAGAAAGTGTTGTAATCGTCAACTCGATCTCTAGATGTTGATGAAACTTCAACTTGCAGACCTGACTGAGTTCCAATCCCCGTAAAGTCTTGTTCTCATGGCGCGTGACTTATGCGTGACGTGTGATTCCCACGGCGATCTACAAGCCTTTGATGTCCGAACATTTATTGACGTTTCACAGGAAAGTTCAAACCATCTAGAGCACTAACGAGTCCTTACGTTCCAAAGCCGCCAAGTATGACAAATTTCAGACCAGACATGTCAAGCCACACGCCGTGGGTTGGCGCCTTAATGTATTGAATTAGAAAAAAAGCATACTATATGGCAGCGGTTCCCAATCTATGGGCCGCTGCTCACTTGTGAGCCTCGGATAGTGTATTAATAGGCAGCGGAACGCTAGTCAAGAGACAATGTCAGGGGAGCTTCAAAGAGCCATCACTCGTTTTATGCTTTATAAACAATACATTTTTAATCCTTTTACAGTAAATTTTACTAATTACTTATTATATAAGTGCATATAATATATAATATAAAAAATGTATTACATGTGCATATATTTTTTTACTTGTTTATTTAATTAGTGGGCCTTAAAATATTTTTTTACTTAACAGGTGGTCCGTACAACCACCTTTTGGGTTGGAAAGGTTGAGAACCGCTGCTATATGGAATTATATCTCTCTCTGGGAGCTCCACAGCTCAAAAACGGAATGAGCTAGACGACTGAAATTTGGTATTTGGTCTGAACGCCGAAAATGTAGACATCTTTCGAATTTCGGACAAAATCCGTCTGCAGGAAGCCAATCGGTCTGTGTGCCTGTGAAAACGATAACTCAAAAACGCAACGAGCTGGACGGATGAAATTTGGCATCCAACAAGCAGGATAGTGGAGAATAGCATTTTATTCTTGAATATTCCCGAAACTCGAAGCACAGGTAACAGTGAAAACAGCACTTGCACAAATTAGCAGTGCAAGCAGACAACAAATTACTAACAATAACAGTAATTGCACGAAGAATATCTCTCGGCGTCTAACAGCCGACCAACTCACAATGCGAGCAAGACTCCAAAGAGAGATTACTATTCCCTCATTCGAGCATGCCGGTATTTATAGTCATCCTGACAGGACGTGACGTCACATGGAAAATTCCAGAATAATCTCCATAACTCCATTCCTAATAGAGATAGAGCGTCAATTCTTGCATTTTCTGGAACCTTCTTTTTTTCCGCCAAAATTGTCTCTAAGTTTGTTGTGCCGAATAAGGCCTTCCCCGTCTTTCCATAAGAACCCCTGTAATTGTCTCTTTTCAACCATAAAACTTACATAGTAGGTAAACGGCATTACAGTTTCGTAACAGTATCAAATCTTGAAGAAATTCCTTTAAATTGTTAAATCACGAGTATGAGAACGTGACAACTCAAAATCGCAACAAGCTAAATAGATGAATTTTAGAGAGTGGTTCTTGCACCAAAATGTAGTTCGGTGTCAAATTGTTGAACAAATCTGTCAAAGTGTAGACTGCCTTTTGTGCATTTGAATGCGATTATTCAAAAATGCAAAGAACTAGAAAAATAAATTGTATCTGGTCTTGATACAGTTACGAACATGGTATGTCGCTTCCTAGCAATAATAGTCTTATGGTTGGAAAGAGACATTTACAGAGGTTCTAAGTAACTACCAAGGAAGCTGACCCAATGAACTCGATGTTGGCGACCATTTTGGCAAGTTTGGTGACAAAAAGAAGATACTCAAAAATGCTAGAATTTTCGCGATATCTCTCATAGGAGCAGTGATCCAGATTTCTCTAGAGATTTTCATGAGACGTCACACCCTATCAGGAAGACTAAAAATGCGTGGCAGTACGGATAGACGGAGAATGTGTGTTGATCAACAGGAATCCCTTTGGAGTCTTGTTCGTATTGAGAGTTGGTCAGCTGCTAGATGGTGAGCGTTATTGTTCGTGCTATTATTGTTATTATTAGTGGTTGTGTTACTAATTTGTGCGAGTGCTGTGTTTTTCCTGTTACCTGTGTGTTCATCTTTCCTGAATATTCGTGAATAAAGTATCTTTGTCCATTATCCTGCTTGTTGGACTGTCTTCACCTTACAGCCACAGGACGATTTTTGTAACAGTATTAAAATTGTAAATCTGTGACAAATTTTGGGTCCAATCCGACAAAGGGAAGAGGTCCGAAATGCATACTCGATTCCCTTCATTGTGCGACGAAGCTAAACACAAAAGGCTAGACAAGCTATATTGTGTAAGTATACGAGAAGGTTGAGGGAGAGCACTCCGGCTGGTTTTTGCTATATCTTTACATTTTCATAGTGATGCAAGCCAAAGATTAAAAATCACTTATTTATACAAAATCACCGGAAAGCACATAATATCTTTTGAAATAGCCATCGGGAGTAAATGTAGAGAACCTGTCTAGATGAAGTCAATGCATGCTCCATCTATACAGGTGACATTATGTGCTTCGCGTTTATTTAATTTTGGAAACCAATGCGCATCTTGTAGCAGTACGTGACAAAGTAAGAAGGGGTTAATCCAGTGGTGGTTCGTCCATTAGCGCTTCAGAGTTATAGCACTCCCTGAAATTATTTTAAAAACTTGTGTTTTTGTTTATGTTCTTATTTGATTACTTTCCCACTTTAAAAGTTAATCATCAACGGAGAGTTAATTATAAACGGAAATAGGAAAAAAAGCAATAAAAGCCTTAAGAAAATGAATCAACAAGTAAGAGAGACACAGTTTGGAGCTGCAAAGCAAGTAGTCCTCGAAAGCATCAAAATTCGCTCACTGCGCACGACGAAGAGATGAATCGGGAGGAGAAAAGCAACCCTTTTCCCCTTTGAATTTAGAGGCGCTATAGTTAAGAGATGGTAGAGGAGGGGTTGTCTAATTAGATAGTTCAGTTTCAGACACAGGTGACAGATTTCCATTCGCAATGGCTACCGATGAGCAGAAGACCTGGTTTCTTTTTTTAGTTTTTCTTGAATATCTCGAAAACTATTCAGTTTTCACACTACATGTGAATTAACAAATTAAGGAACGTAAAATTCCCTACAAATACATGCTTTTATTTTTCTTCCAGTTTCAATATTTTCGCAGATAATGGCGCTAAACAAATTTTTGATTTCCAGTAATTTACGACCCCCTGGACCACCGAAACGGCGTGTTACCTATCTGAAAAAAAAACTTTTTAAAATGCGCTGTCATTTAAAAAATTCGTAGTTGAATCATTATTAGCTTTTTTTATATTTATTTTTAAAAAGTGTCCAACAATTCCCGGACATCCTGTATGTTAAAATATTTTATTTCAGCTGTTTTTTTTAAAAAAAATATTGGAAATTTTTTTTATGCTCCGTTTTTATATATATATATATATATATTTTACGTTCATCTCAGGCCCAAAATGAGTACATTTCCCAAATTTCAGAATTTTAGAATGAATAATTCTATGCTTGGGACTGAGAGGGTTAGCAAAAGCTTGCTGTTGACATTATTTATTTGCTAATTTCCCATTATTTTTCAAACGTCATCATTTCTAGTTATACTTTTCCTGCATACAGCTGGGATATTATAAAATATAATTCAGAATTTCATATTTCGGCAGAGATTTCCTGTTGTATTCGTGATTTCACTCAGGTTGCATTCTGATCAATGCCATTTAGTCTTTATCTTTATTCCCGAAGATCCATTATCATTATATTCGAATGACAATTTAGGTGCGTTTCATTTTCTAGAATGTTAATTATTCATAACATCAATTTAACTACGAAATGTAACAGTTTGTAGCATTATAAAACAAATAAAAATAATCCATAAAACCCAGAAATGTTCCTTTTTCATCCCCAGGGAGGACAAAAGTCCCTTCTCCTCCATTAACTCGAAGTAGGCCCCATTTTCGCCCCTACTTCCGGCTTAACATATTTGCATTTCCTGGACTCTCCCCTGCCTATTGAAGGGGGTGTTCGTTCCGCGCAATAACCCCCGGGTGCAATTAGTACACACCATTCATATCTACGCAAGAACATTCTGGAATTTAATGAGTTGTAGACACAGGCAAACTGCGTGCGTGTCATCACTTCACTTCTACAAATGCGTCCTCACTTTTTTGGTAAGTGTTTACTTAGCGTTGCCATGTGCACTGTGCCGCACGAATGTCTGAATATGAAGTACAAACGAGGACATATTCATACTTATAGCTTAATTTAGGTTTCGTAGTTCCCCGATAATCAAATTGGAGTGTCTGAAACATCAGTTTATGACCGTTTAGTAGGAGTCATTCCATCATGTTTTGGCGACGAAAAATGTGACTAAAATATCATTATCGTTGGTCTTTAGAAAACTTTAATAGAATTGGTTTCATCGAACAATCTTATTCTAAAGCAGCGTTTCCCGATGTGGGTCCACGCCCCACGGGGGGTACCGATTTCATTGTTGCGGAGGGACAATTCGAAAATGGACCCGTCCAGAGTTTGAAAGCAACCGTCTATTGTGATTTAGCTAGTGTATATAAATTGTCAGATAGAAACAGAATATTTTTCTTAATGCTCTTACTCGCTGAATAATTTTCAAAAAAATATATAAAAAAGTTTTTAATCTCCGCAACTTTTTTTAAAAAAATGATCAAATTACGAAAATTTATTGTTATTAAAGTTATTTCCTACTTGAATTTCAGTTCTCAATATGGTATCTTTTGAAAAATTACCTACAGTGTTTCTGAACAATTACGTAGTGATGTCTTCCTAAAACATATCATTCAGTGAACAATTTAATTTTTGAATATTAAAAATTACGTATGGGGCATAAGAATTTTCGAAAGGCTTAGATGCGGCATGGCACAAAAAAAAGGTTTGGAAACATTGTTCTAAAGGCCGATATGATATTCTAAGATAGAATAATAAGACTGATAAGATATTCGAAATTTGATGGAAATATCATTAACGTTAGTCCCTTGAAAACTTTAATAGAATTGGTTTCATTTAACAATACCATTCTAGACCGATTGGTTATTCTAAATGTGACTGAAATATCTTTAACTTTGGTCACTAGAAAACTTTAATAGAATTGTTTTCATCGAGCAATCCTATTATAAAGAAATTTATTAGGAAAATTTAGCTAATTAAACTAATCAGAAAATTCTGCGACATTAAATATTCAAGGAAAAACTTCGAAGTTTTTATTAATATTTATTTTTAAGCAGATGAATTTTCATTTAAAAAAATGCTTCTTTATATCGCAAAACTGGTTGAACTGGAAAAAATGCGACTGAAATATCATTCATTAACGTTGGTCTCTAGAAAATTTTAATAGAACTGGTTTCATCGAACAATCCGATTCTAAAAAATTTTATACGGAAAATTTAGCTAATGAAACCGAATAGAAAATTATGAGAAGTAGGCATTCCAGGAAAAATTTTGAAATTTCAATAATATTCATTTCTAGGTGGATGAATTTTCATTTAAAAAATATATTTTTTGCACCCAATTACTGATTGGATTAAATGTTTCTGCTAGGTTTTTTTAAAATTATTTATAGAAGTAAAATTGTTATTTTCTTACAGTGGAATTCTTTCCTGCTGAAAAAAAGAAAGCTTTTGTAAAGTAATTTTTCATTTTATTGAAAGAACAAAAACGTTAAATCGTTTTCAAGTGTGGTGAAGCATGCGTTGCTCTCACCAAAGGATTTTTTATGTCGTTAAAATTCGATTATATTAATTCTTAGCATTACTAACATATTCACAAGCCAGCAAAAAAAAGATGTAAAAAAGCAAAACAAAAGGAAAGAAAGAAGCTGGCATAACTTTAAACTGGATTATGCTTTAATTATAAATGACACACAGAAACTTCCTTTTTTAATTTTAATTTTCTCTTTTTTTCTGTAGAGTATCGCGCTTGAGTAAATTTAAAGTTAAACCGAATAAAATATGATCCTTGGTTCTTTTTCGCGGAAACTTAGGAAATTCATTTCTTTTCAACCTCTAATGGAATTTCAAGAGAAGTGAATTATTATTTTATCCCTCATTTTCTTTTCTCTCCTTTTTTTTTCTCCGAAATCCAAAGTCTGAGTTGGAAAATATGATCAAGACTATTGTAGAGACGGAAAATGAAGTTTAAGGTTCCGAAACTTGCTTTCAAAACAACAAATTGCAAATATTGTATATAATGGTCTTATCTTTAGATTTCCTTTTCTACTTCGGTGGAATGGATGGTAATATGAGCCGAATCTTGAAAAAGAAAATTATTTCACAATATAGAGTACACTTAATTGTCCAGTCTTCTTTCGTGATGCTCGGATCAAATTT
>BGPR01008198.1:24309-65430 GCA_013235015.1 Araneus ventricosus
ACATATATATATATATATATATCAATGTCATGAAAATCAATAAATGTTGAAATAAAATGGAGAGACTGTAGTTAATTGGTAAAAGCGTATAGATGCTCATCAGGGTAAGTAAAATCTATACGAACCGCTAAAAAATTAGTGAAATCATAATGTTTTCTGCGAACAGTGCTGGCATAAAGCTAAAAACACCGTCCTTTACCCCGAACATTATGATAAACCAAGAATTTGAATGAAATACCAAATATTAGAAATAATTTTACGAGAGTACTGAGAGATGCAGCCAACGGGAGACGTGACAAAGGAGTAAACCTAACGCGTCATGTAGGGTCCGGATGTTTACAAAATATCAAATTACTTTCTTTTGCGCCAAAATTCTAAGGTTGGGGGAGTTTCGATGAAGATTATGGAATCGATGGAAACAAAGATGAAAGCGATTGTTTATTCCCCCCCCCCCCGTATTATATATATATTCCCCTTTTATTTTCTCTCTATAAGAACTCTCGGCTTTTTCTTACCGCGGATTTTTTTCTTGACATTTTGTTTTATGACTGTTTATGTTGTATATGTTGCTTTTACAATTATGCTATGATTGTTTCTTATTTGTTTTATATATATATATATATATATATATATATATATATATACACACAGGTTGTCCACACTTATCGTGGTCCAATAGATAATTTCTAAACCATTAGAGATAGACATATAGTTCTAATTCGAAAAATGCTTTAAATGGAGGGAAGAATTATAATATATGTTTTTTGATTGAATAGATATATTCCTAAAAAAGTTACAAAATCTAACTTTTTATGCAGTCCCCCGGTCCTGTCAATCATATTTAGTAAAATATTTTTGACACTCTAACATTTTAAACAAAAAGTCCCACTCTTTTGCGACTAAAACTGACCGAGTTATGGAGATTTGAATATCTCTGACTTAGACCACTTTACACCATTTCAATAGCCGTCTTGCAGACGATTCACCAATCAATGCGCAGCAGTTGCTCGACGAGGCCGCTGATTGGTAAAAATCGTGAAATTCAAAGCTCCATACCTCGCTTAGTTTTAGTCACTGAAGAGTGGGACTTTTTTTGGTTTTTTGTCTATCTCTAACGATTTAGAAATTAGCTATTGGACCACGATAAGTGTGGACAACCTGTAAATTAGATGCCCTTATATGCTAGAAATTAGTGAAGCTTACCGTAAAAGGAATAAAAATATATTGTTTTATAAAGCAAGAAACAGGTGAAGACTCTTGAAGCTCCCCTGACTTCGACTCTCGACTAGCATTTCGCGGCCCATTAATACGCTATCCGAGGCCCACAAGTGGGCCGCGGCCCATGGGTTGGGAACCACTGATCTAGAGCACTAACGTGTCTTTACGTTCCAAAACCTCCAAGTATGACAAATTTCAGACCAGACATGCCAAGCCACACGTCGTGGATTGGCGCCTTAATATATTGAATTAGAAAAGCAGCCGGCCTACCTAGGGCCAACCTATGGGCCACGGCCCATTTGTGAGCCTCGGATAGTGTATTAGTAGGCCGCGGAACGCTAGCCTAGAGACAATGTCAGAGAAGCTTCAAAGAGTCATCACTCGTTTTCTGCCTTATAAACAATACATTTTTAATCCTTTTACAGTAAGCTTTACTAATTACTTATTATATAAGTGCATATAATATATAATATAAAAAATGTATTACATGTGTATATATTTTTTACTTGTTTATTTAATTAGTGGGCCTCAAAATATTTTTTACATAACAGGTGGTCCGCACAACCACCTTTTGGGCTGGAAAGGTTGAGAACCGCTGCTATATGGAATTATATCTCTCTCTGCGAGCTCCATAGCTCAAAAACGGAATGAGTTAGACGACTGAAATTTGGTATTTGGTCTGAACGCCGAAATTGTAATCCTCTTTCAAATTTTGGACAAAATCCGTCTGCAGGAAGTCAATCGGTCTGTGTGCCTGTGAAAACGATAACTCCAAAACGCAACGAGCTGGACGGATGAAATTTGGCATGCAGTTTAATCCAACAAGCAGGATAGTGGAGAATGGCGCTTTATTCTTAAATATTCCGGAAACTCGAAGCACAAGTAACAGGGAAAACAGCACTTCCACAAATTAGTAACACAAGCAGACAACAAATCACTAATAGTAACAGTAATTGCACAAAGAATAGCTCTCGGCGTCTAACAGCTGACCAACTCACAATGCGAGCAAGACTCCAAAGAGAGATTATTATTCCCTCATTCGAGCATGCCGGTATTTATAGCCATCTCTACAGGACGTGACGTCACATGGAAAATTCCAGAAGAATCTTCATAACTCCATTCCTAATAGAGATAGAGCGACAATTCTTGCATTTTCTGGAACCTTCTTTTTTCCGCCAAAATTGTCGCTAAGTTTGTTGTGATGAATAAGGCCTTCCCCGGCTTTCCATAAGAACCCCTGTAATTGTCTCTTTTCAACCATAAAACTTACATAGTAGGGAAACGACGTTACAATTTCGTAACAGTATCAAATCTTGAACAAATTCCTTTAAATTGTTAAATCACGAGTATGAGAACGTGACAACTCAAAATCGCAACAAGCTAAATAGATGGATTTTAGAGAGTGATTCTTGCAACAAAATGTAGTTCGGTGTCAAATTTTTGAACAAATCTGCCAAAGTGTAGACTGCCTGCCTTTTGTGCCTTTGATTGCGATTATTCAAAAATGCAACGAACTAGAAAAATAAATTGTATCTGGTCTTGATGCAGTTACGAACATGGAATGTCGTTTCCCGGCAATAAGAGTCTTATGGTTGGGAAAAGACATTTACAGAGGTTCTAACTAACTATCAAGTGAGGTGACCCAATGAACCCGATCTTGGCAACCATTTTGGCGACAAAAAGAAGATACTCAAAAATGCTAGAATTTTCGCGATATCTCTCATAGAAGCAGAGATCCAGATTTCTCTAGATATTTCCATGAGACGTCACGTCCTTGTGTCACTAATTTGTGCAAGTTCTGTGTGTTTCCTGTTACCTGTGTGTTCGCCTTTCCTGAATATTCGTGAATAAAGCATCTTCCTCCCTTATCCTGCTTGTTGGGCTGTCTTCACCTTACAGCCACAGGACGATTTTTGTAACAGTATTAAAATTGTAAATCTGTGACAAATTTTGGGTCCAATCTGACAAAGGGAAGAGGTCCAAAATGCATACTCGATTCCCTTCATTGTACGACGAAGCTAAACACAAAAGGTTAGATAAGCTCTATTGTATAAGTATACAAGAAAGTTGGGGGGAGAGCACTCCGGCTGGTTTTTGTTACATCTTTACATTTTCATAGTGACGCAAGCCAAAGATTGAAAATCACTTCTTTATACAAAATCTCCTGAAAGCACATAATATCTTTTGAAATAGCCATCGGGAGTAAATGTAAAGAACCTGTCTAGATGAAGTCAATGCATGCTCCATCTATACAGGTGACATCATGTGCGTCGCGTTTATGTAATTTTGGAAACCAATGCACTTCTTGTAGCAGTACGTGACAAAGTAAGAAGAGGTTAAACCAGTGGTGGTTCGTTCAGAGCTTCAGAGTTGTAGCACTCCCTGAAATTATGTTAAAAACTTGAGTTTTTGTTTATTTTCTTATTTGATTACTTTCCCACTTTGAGAGTTTGATTATCAACTGAAATAGGAAAAAAATCAATAACAGTGTTAAAAAAATGGGTCAACAAGTAAGAGAGACACAGTTTTTGGAGCTGCAAAGCAAGTAGTCCTCAAAAGCATCAAAATTCGCTCACTGATCACAACGAAGAGATGAATCGGGAGAAGAAAAGCAACCCTTTTTCCCTTTGAATTTGGAGGCGCTATAGTTAAGAGATAGGTAAACTAATTAGATAGTTCAGTTTCAGCCATCGGTGACAGATTTCCATTCGCAATGGCTACTGATCAGCAGACGATGCGCGTTTACTGGTTTCTTTTTTTTTAAGTTTTTTTTTAATATCTCGAAAACTATTCAGTTTTCCCATTACATGTGAATTAGCAAATTAAAGAGCGTAAAATTCTCTACATATACATGCTTTTATTTTTATTCCAGTTTCAATATTTTCGCAGATAATGGCGCTTTGATTTCCAATAATTTGCGACCCCTTGAACCACCGAAACGGCGTGCTACCTATCTGAAAAAAAAACTTTTTAAAATGCGCTCTCATTTAAAAAAAAATTCGTAGTTGAAACATTATTAGTTTTTTTTATTAATTTTTAAAAAGTGTCCAACAATTCCCGGACACCCTGTATGTTAAAATATTTTATTTCAGCTGCTTTTTTAAAAAAGAATTATTAAAATTATTTATGCTCTGGTTAAAAGAAAAAAAAACGTTCATCTTAGGCCATTTACCAAATTTCAGAATTTTAAAATTAATAATTCTACGCTTGGGACTGAGAGGGTTAACAAAAGTTTACTGTTGACATAATTTGTTTGCTAATTTCCCATTATTTTTCATATGTGATTATTCCTAGTTATACTTTCCCTACATACAGCTGGTATATTATAAAATATAATTCTGAATTTTATATTTCGGCTGAGGTTTCCTGTTGTATTCGTGATTTCACTCATGTTGCACTCTGATCAATGTCATTTAGTCTTTATCTTTATTCCCGAAGATCCATTGTCATTATATTCGAATGACAATTTAGGTGCCTTTTATTTTCTAGAATGTTAATTATTCATAACATCAATTTAGCTACGAAATGTAACAGTTTGTAGCATTAAAAAACAACTAAAAATAATCCATGAAACCCAGAAATGGTTCTTTCTCATCCCCAGGGAGGACAAACGTCCCTTCTCCTCCATTAACTCGAAGTAGGCCCCATTTTCGCCCCTACTTCCGGCTTAACATATTTGCATTTCCTGGACTCTCCCCTTCCTATTGAAGGGGGTGTTCGTTCCGCGCAATAACCCCCGGGTGCAATTAGTACACACCATTCATATCTACGCAAGAACATTCTGGAATTTAATGAGTTGTAGACACAGGCAAACTGCGTGCGTGTCATCACTTCACTTCTACAAATGCGTCCTCACTTTTTTGGTATGTGTTTACTTAGCGTTGCCATGTGCACTGTGCCGCACGAATGTCTGAATATGAAGTACAAACAAGGACATATTCATACTTATAGCTTAATTTAGGTTTCGTAGTTCCCCGATAATCAAATTGGAGTGTCTGAAACATCAGTTTATGAACGTTTAGTAGGAGTCATTCCATCATGTTTTGGCGACGAAAAATGTGACTAAAATATCATTATCGTTGGTCTTTAGAAAACTTTAATAGAATTGGTTTCATCGAACAATCTTATTCTAAAGCAGTGTTTCCCAGTGTGGGCCCACGCCCCACGGGGGGTGCCGATTTCATTGTTGCGGAGGGACAATTCGAAAATGGACCCGTCCAGAGTTTGAAAGCAACCGTCTATTGTGATTTAACTAGTGTATATAAATTGTCAGATAGAAACAGAATATTTTTCTTAACGCTGTTACTCGCTGAATGATTTTCAAAAAAATATATAAAAACGTTTTTAATCTCCGCAACTTTTTTTAAAAAAATGATCAAATTACGAAAATTTATTGTTATTAAAGTTATTTCCTACTTGAATTTCAGTTCTCAATATGGTATCTTTTGAAAAATTACCTACAGTGTTTCTGAACAATTACGTAGTGATGTCTTCCTAAAACATATCATTCAGTGAACAATTTAATTTTTGAATATTAAAAATTACGTATGGGGCATAAGAATTTTCGCAAGGCTTAGGTGCGGCATGGCACAAAAAAAGGTTTGGAAACATTGTTCTAAAGGCCGATATGATATTCTAAGATAGAATAATAAGACTGATAAGATATTCGAAATTTGATGGAAATATCATTAACGTTAGTCCCTTGAAAACTTTAATAGAATTGGTTTCATTTAACAATCCTATTCTAGACTGATTGGTTATTCTAAATGTGACTGAAATATCTTTAACGTTGGTCACTAGAAAACTTTAATAGAATTGTTTTCATCGAACAATCCTATTCTAAAGAAATTTATAAGGAAAATTTAGCTAATTAAACTCATCAGAAAATTCTGCGACATTAAGTATTCAAGGAAAAACTTCGAAGTTTTTATTAATATTTATTATCAGGAATTTTCATTTAAAAAATGCTTCTTCATATCACAAAACTGGTTGAATTGGAGAAAATGTGACAGAAATATGATTCATTAACGTTGGTCCGTAGAAAATTTTAATAGAATTGGTTTCATCGAACAATCCGATTCTAAAAAAATTTATACGGAAAATTTAGCTAATGAAACCGAATAGAAAATTATGAGAAGTAGGTATTCCAGGAAAAACTTCGAAATTTTAATAATATTCATTTCTAGGTGGATGAATTTTCATTTAAAAAATATATTTTTTGCACCCAATTACTGATTGAATTAAATGTTTCTGCTAGGTTTTTTAAAATTATTTATAGAAGTAAAATTGTTATTTTCTTACCGTGGAATTCTTTCCTGCTGAAAAAAAGAAAGCTTTTGTAAAGTAATTTTTCATTTTATTGAAAGAACAAAAACGTTAAATCGTTTTCAAGATTGGTGAAGCATGCGTTGCTCTCACCAAAGGATTTTTTATGTCGTTAAAATTCGATTATATTAATTCTTAGCATTACTAACATATTCACAAGCCAGCAAAAAAAAGATGTAAAAAAGCAAAACAAAAGGAAAGAAAGAAGCTGGCATAACTTTAAACTGGATTCTGCTTTAATTATAAATGACACACAGAAACTTCCTTTTTTAATTTTAATTTTCTCTTTTTTTCTGTAGAGTATCGCGCTTGAGTAAATTTAAAGTTAAACCGAATAAAATATGATCCTTGGTTCTTTTTCGCGGAAACTTAGGAAATTCATTTCTTTTCAACCTCTAATGGAATTTCAAGAGAAGTGAATTATTATTTTATCCCTCATTTTCTTTTCTCTCCTTTTTTTTTTCTCCGAAATCCAAAGTCTGAGTTGGAAAATATGATCAAGACTATTGTAGAGACGGAAAATGAAGTTTAAGTTTCCGAAACTTGCTTTCAAAACAACAAATTGCAAATATTGTATATAATGGTCTTATCTTTAGATTTCCTTTTCTACTTCGGTGGAATGGATGGTAATATGAGCCGAATCTTGAAAAAGAAAATTATTTCACAATATAGAGTACACTTAATTGTCCAGTCTTCTTTCGTGATGCTCGGATCAAATTTCAAGTTTTGAAATAGCTTTAAAAAGTATGGAACGTCTCGAAATAGACCACTTAAGAACTATCTATTCTATTAATCTATTCTATCCATCCAGCTATTCAAGTTTTTGAATTATAGTGTTCCCCTGAACGGGGACAGACAGAGAGACAGACTTTCCTTAGACGGATTTTATCCAAAATTTGATAGTAGTTTGTGAGAAATGATGAAATTTGTCAAATTTATCAGAATTCTTCATTATGCTCAAACATTTCGTCATACCAAAGAAAACGAAAAAAGGCAGCTTAATTAAATGAGTACATACCTGCAGTGAAAATAAAAATATTAATTTAAATAGCAGCATTATTACTTTTTAAATCCAACGACTAGCCCTCAGACAAATGGCGTGTCTTTATCAGATGGTGTACAATTCATGCAATCATGATATGCACATTATATCAAGGAATGAGATGATAGCAAAAAGAAGAAAAAAAACGACCGAGAAAATATCATACAATAAGAAAATAATTATTTCAGGAAATTTTCTTGCGGGAATTCCAAAAAATGATTCAGAAATCATTAATTCAGTTATATAAATTTTTAAAAGATGATTAATAGCTACAGTAAAGCAAAGAGTGCTTTTCCCTCGAATTCTCGTGTACTTCCACAGTATGGTGCGTTTTGAGCTTAACTTCGTCCTATAGTGAAAAAAATCAAGTCTGCATTTTGGGACAGCACCTCTTGCCGTAGGACGGTTTCGTTCAAAATATGTAACTGATCTGCAATTATTCTGGCGCTATTATTTTTTTCTAGCTAGCAGACAGATACTGAATTAATGCAGCCAAAGTCACAATGTTTAAATAATCCTTATGAATGGCCACTCGAACTCCTCAGAGCGGCAGGGGTAGTAGCCGTTCAGATACAAAGAAATCTATTCCTTCCACTCTTTGACTTTGGTTTTTATTAAGTAAAAAGGGGAGGAAAGAAAGGGGAACAAAAAGTAAATCTGCACAAAAACATCACCGGAAATCAAATCGAAATTAATCAACCCTTTAACGATGTGGATAATAATCAGAAAAGAGAACCCCGACCCTGCCCAAGCATCCTGGACATCCGGCCGCCGCGACAAAAATACCGGCGCTGTGGCCAATGCAAAATATCCCCCATTACGAGCGGCCCGTGCGACAACCTCCCACCTTTACCAGTTATCGGTTGATGGGCTCTAAGAGCAAAATCGGATCCCACCGGAAAGCGAGACTCTGTGGTCTCCGCCAAGCTTGTAGTGATGTGTCGTTCACTCCGGAACGAATCCGCGGATCCGGCTCCTCAAAAGCAGCGGCGGACTGGCCAGGTTGCCAGCATGCCCGATGGCAAGTGGGCCCCCTTACACCTAAGTCAATTCAGGGCCCCCAGGATGTGTGTGTCTAACCGAGAGGAAGGGAAGAATTCTTTCTGTAGCAAGTTTCCTGTGTATTTTCTAAGCAGAATAGCAAGTAGTTCATATGGTGTATTTTAAAAGAACTTTAAGGAGTTTGAAATCCATTTTTGAGTGATGAATGATGTAATGATATTAGTGAAATTTCGAAGTTAAAGATCATAAAGACATTATTAAGAAATTCATTGTCTGAGGAGAACTTGAAATCATAAATATTGCTATTATTGAAAGAGAATTTTTAGATGATTTGGGTGCAGTAATTATTGACAGATTTGCACTAGTAAACTCCAAAGTTTGTTGACTTGCCCTTAATGAAATGGACTACATATAATACACTTCTGTACTTTTGAGTTGTTAATCTTTGACAGTAAGAAGTATTTTTTAAAAATATTGAAATTCTTAAATAGTTTGCACTTTATTTTGAGTTTGGTTAAAAAAAAATTCTCCAAATGACAATATAATTCCAAAATTACAGTATACTATCCACCGCCAAAACTATTTAATATTCTATCATAAAATTGTATTTATATTTGGTATTTCTTACTTCCAATAATATGTATAATGCGTGTATACTGACTAGGAATAAATTATATTAACTTATTGATCATAATTTATTTTATTTGTAATAAATGAAATTAAAAAATGTATTTAAGATAGCATTGTAGATGTGGATATAGGGCCCCCGCCCCCACTGCCTCGTGGCAACCACTATTTTCAGACTCAGTCCGCCACTGCTCAAAAAGTACGACCTGAACCGATTCCGACCAAAAGAAACGAATCTGCGGAATCGGATACATGAATCCGCGGATTCGGATTTATGAATTGGAATCGGATTTACTGATTCCGGGGCATCATGATTCCGATTCAGAATCACTGATTCGGATCCATAATCGGATTTGTTTCGTTCTGGAATGAACGACACATCATTTGGGGTCATGGATGCAGATAACTTTCTTCGCGTGGAACAAGAGATGCTAAGATTCGGTTGATTTGAATGAATGCAATCCGTTACGCTGTGCATACAGATCGATTTCTGAAGTTGTTTATAAGGAAACAGTAAATAAATCCATTTACGTTTCGGACTCGGAACGAATCCGCAGCTAGACTCGGATTCGTGGATCCGACTACACAAAAGGAACGAATCTGACACATCACTACAAGCTTATGTGGTGTCAGCTATCCAAATATCAGCTGCAATAGCATTCTGGTTGTGTTGGATTGGGTAGTAGGAATGTCTTCTGGCATCCCAGGATTCTATTGCAACTAGCTAACTTATCGTTTGATTGCTTACCTTCTTGCTCATTAAGAATATGTTTCAGCATGGCTTTGTGGTGTTTCTGGCAACACATTATCGGAGGAATGTATTAAGAACACTGGAAGAAATCGGTGCAGTGGTTGACGCTGGGGGACTTTGTCAAGGTTTTCACCCCATAGAGAATGTACAGTTAGTAGTGTTTTTTCGATTTCTCTCGAAAATGGAGAGCGGTTGGGGGAAAGAGACCATAGGTAACCATTGATCTAGGGGCATGGCCAGATTTCCCATAGGGCCAACCTAGGCTGTGGGCAAGGGTGCATATACAAAAGAAATAACTATCAAATATTTACAAGTTTTCCAGTGTTATTTTGAAAATGCCATATACAGTGATGTTTTTTTTTAAATTTGCATTCGTTACATTAAATATATTGAGTGATAGATTTCTGTCTTCTAAGAATCCTTGCACTTCTTTGCATTGAAACAGATTTAATAAGATCTGTCCACTGCAATGACCTTCAAGCCGATTCACGGACAAAAGCACGAACGAAGAAGTTCTGGTAGGCATGTTTAAAAAATAAACTATTGTATATTAAATCGAAAATGATATATTAACTTTTTTGAGTGGAGGGCGCAGCATATGCTTCTGCCTAGGGCGTAGAAATATCCAAATCCGGCCCTGTCTAAGGGTCATGAGCTTCCATCTGAAATAAAAATTGGTGAAATCGGTCCAGTGGTTGGGGCTGGGGGACACATTCTTTGGTTTTGCCCATTATTTTAAATATTGTTACGAAAATCGTCCTATGTGTGTGCGGTGAAAACAGTCCAACAAGCAGGATAATGGACAACGACGCTTTATTCACAAATATTCAGGGAAACACGAAGCACAGGTAACAGGAACAATAGCTCTTGTACAGATTAACAACGCAAACAGACAGCAAATCACTAAAAACGACAGTAACAGCACTTTCAATAACGCTCGGCTCACCAGCTTTCCAGCTCGCACTGCAGACGAAACTCTAAGTGATACCTCGAAGGCGTTCGCACTCCAAAGACGTTCGTAGTCCATCAATACACACACCTTCCCTTGATCCGAACACGGCGCTATTTATAGTCTCCTCGACAGGCCGTGACGTCACATGGAATCATCTGGAGAAATCCGGATCTCGGCTCCTAATAGAAATGTCGAGAAAATTCTAGTATTTTTGAGATCCTACATTTTGTTGTCAAATTCGGGGGTCGATAGCTTCATTCCTCAGGAATTTCCATACATACCCCTGTAGAACTTTCTACCCAAACATAAGACTAGCATTGCTGGGAAGCGACTTTCCACGTTCGTAACAATATATAGATATCTGGTTTTGGAAGTTAGGGAGGGGAGAAAGGAAGGGCCCGAGACTTGCATGGCCTATAGGCCCCTACAGGACATAATCCGGTCCTGCGTGCAAGGAATAGCAAACCTTTCATGAATATTTGCCATGCGATTTCTAGTTAAGACAAAAGACAGTCAAAACTAATCGGACTAGCTGTTTCTGTTTCATCGATTTTGAACCAGGGACGTTTTTTCTAAATTAAGAAAATGTCTTATTTGGATAGCCATTAACCGTTTCAGCCTCGTTTCAAACTTCCCTTGTCGCCAGAATAAATCAAATTTATGCGTGACGTCAGTAAACTAGTTACGGAGCTATTTTGGCGCCTTAGCTATTTGCTCATAGTTCAGTAGCCTGAAATTTAAACAACAACATAGCAAGGTAAAGGCTTAGTTTTCTTTTCTTTCTTTTCTACCCAAATAATTACTCTATTTATGAGGCAATCTGAGGTTTGCGTGCTTCGGACAGCAGTCATCGACAGCTACCGGAATACACTACACTCTTGTTCTCATGCCAAAAACATCATATAATATACCTATGTATATTCGAAAGTACTTTCGATTTCATGAAATCGATTATAAAAAAAAAATTCAGTAGTGAATTTTTTATTTGATTTTATTTTACTTTATTTTTTGTCTCTTCACGAGTAGAATCGTCATTGTTGGATGGAAAACAATTCGTAGAGTTCAGTTTACTAACAAGAAAAAGCGGAAGTTATGAGAATTGTCATGGCAACAGTGTTTTGTTTAACATTCATAATAGTTAACGAAGTGGCGATGTAGACTGTCTCTCTGTTTACATATTCAGGTGCAAGTTATTTTTCTATGAGAAATAACAATTAATCGAATATTCAGTTCACCTGGAATATATTCACAAGAATGCTCTTTATAGAATTATTATTAATCAAAACAAAAAGAATTCAATAAAATTCTACGACATTTCCGAGTTAACACTTCCGCATTTATTTGTTTCGCAGTGAAACCACACATTGAACTTCTTTTTTTTTTTACTGCGCGTGGGCGAAAAGTAGCGTAATTTTTCTTTCATAACTTAAGAGCCAGATATATAGGCCAACCTATGTAAAAATTCCAGCTCAATACCGTTGGTATTCACAAAGATATCGGCATTGCAAGAGTTAAATCGTTTTTGATCTCTAAGAGAAACGAAATAAAGAGGGTTTTTGCACAAATTGGTATTTTTTAAAATTGAATCTTCGAAAGTAATATTGAATTTTACGAAGGTTGAATATCCTGAATACTCTCGTGTACTTATAAGTTAAATACTCTATCGGCCTAGCCTAGTCTGTCCGTCCCGCTGGAGCCGAGACGTGGTTCTGAGCTATTTCGCTGGGACTAATGTGCTTCCCTAAAGGAAGAGAAGTGAAGGGACTTGGGTTTTGTTTTGGGGAGAATGTTGTTGTGTGGTGTCTCTACCGGAGCGGTGAAAATGGTGGTGATTTGCGAGAGTTCGGCTAGAATGCTGTAATTCAATTTTAGGATGTCAGCAAGATGCTAATTATATGTAACAGCGCTGATTTTGAATGATATTGACTTTGGTTTTCGGGTTAATTTAGTTTCTATGACCCATGAAATAATTTATTCATCTAAATTTGTTTTTATGTTAAATGTTATGTCTTGTGTCTGTAAATAAATGTCTTGAAAATTTTTAAAGTACAGTTTTTATTTCTAAGACATAACAATACATAATTTAAATTGCATTTCGATGATAACTTATTCGGAGGAACAATAGCCCGTTACTGTTCACTGGTTTCACTGTGAAACCACAAATTTCTTGAAAATAAAAAATACTAATTTTTTTTGCTTTACATATTTATGATCAGCTAGATGTCTAATACGCATTTGTGAAATTAATTTAGTAATTTTCAAAACGAAACATATAGTGAGCTTGAAAGGGTTTAAAGGAACCAAGCATATGTTCCCAGCTAAAAAAAAACTGGAAAAAATCTGAAGGTATTTGGAACATGTTTTCTTTAGATTTTCTGTAGAAACAAAATGCAGAATATCTGAAGAAAACTATGTTCCAAATACCTTCAGATTTTTCTACAGTCAAGGTTTAATTATTAATTTCATTAATCTAATTTGTGATTCAACTTACTTGCACGATGCCGATTCAGATTGTGACAAAACTTAAAGCTCATCCTGCCCGGAATTCGAACACGCGTTCCACTGGTTGGCGGGCAGGAACGCTAACCACAACGCCGCAAAGGAATACACGAGATGGGGATAAATTAATCTATTTGCCCATTTTTCATTAAAACTTCTATGATTGTGTAGAAATGTTATATTTTTCTGTGTAATAATGATTCAAGTCCGTAGTTCAATTTGTATCCACCAGGCTGCGAGAACAGTTAGAAGTCCATTGACATTTTTAATGCAGCCAATCAGCTTAGAGGTCTGTTTTTTCTGAACAATCTCATGAACTCGGTTCACTTTACTCTGAACTCTAATTATTCATCATTTTTATGACTGTGACATTACTAAAATAAGAGATGTTAAAGTATTTTTTAGATATGTCCGTTAAAGTGTATCAGATATTCAATAGAATATCTAATTATTTTATAGAATAACTGATCAAGTCAGTTTAAGTTTGTAATAGATTAATCATTTCACATTTTATCTAGTTATTCTATAGAATAACTAATGATAAATCGTTAAAGTGTAAAATAAACAATTTGACATTAAAACAAGTCCGTTGTTTTATAAATTGCACACTGATTGCAAAACAGCCGTAACCGGTTCAAAACTGACTAAAAACCACTATAATATCAAATTTCTCTATAAACACAGATTCTTACATTCATAGCTAGCGAAGCTATTAGGTTCCAGCTCCCACTGCTAGCGAAGCCGTAGGATGTTTTTTAAAGTTACAAAAATTGGCCCGGTGCCCATTTCAGATGCCGCAAACACAAATAAACATTTGACTAACAAGCGGGATGAATCGTGTCCGTTATTTCACACTTAACTGACTCGATCAGTTATTCTATAGAATAACGGATTTCGTACTTTAACGGTAACAGATACAAAGAAATAAAAAATACAGCAATATTTTATGATTTTTTATACTTTTAAATATCGTCTTTTTGATACTTTTAAGTATCGTCTCTTCACTTTGCTTAAATAAATCTGTACAATAGATAACCAGCGGCAGTGTTTACCTCGCAACTTTCTCGTGCACATCTGCAGAATATGTGGGCCTGATGCACGTTTAATCTGACATCGAGAGCCAAACGTCCTCCCGTTGGTGTGGTGTGGTAGTTTGGAGGGCGGATGTCGGTCTCGTGAACTGATCAGTACTCAAAATTACGAGATCGATCCTCAAATAGTCCTTGTGTAGCTTCAAAATGAGACAATATATAGAAAAGGATCGAGTATTCATTTTGGACCTCTAACCGAAACGGTTCGAATTTTGAGACAGGTCTACAGTTGTAGGGCCAACACTACTGTTACAAAGATGTAATATAGCTTTCCTGCCTCGCTAGTCTTATAGTTGGGAAGAGAGTTTTACAGGGGTAAGTATGGAATGACCGGCAGCGGCCAGGCCTGGACCCCTGACCTTGGCGACCGTTTTGGAGACTTGGGTGACAAATAGAAGATTCCCGAAAACGCTACCATTTTCTCGATATCTCTATTAGGAGGGGAGATATGCAGAATGTACTAGATCAGCGGTTCCCAACCTTTTAGGTTTTGCCGACCACCTGTTGTATAAAAAATATTTTGTGGCCCACCAACTAAATATACAAGTAAAAAAATACAAATACATATAATGCATTTATATATTATATGCACGTTTATGTCAGCATTTAGTAAAGCTTACTGTAAAAGGATAAAAAAATATATTGTTTATAAAGCAAAAATACAAGTGACTACTCTTAAAGCTTCCTTGACTTCGATTCTTGATTAGCCTCCTGCGGCCCACTAATACGTCATCCGGCCCATAGGTTGGGAACTGCTGTGCTAGATAATTCCATGTGACGTCACGACCAGTCGAGCAAGGGTATATAAACGGAGGCAACCAAAAGGAGGGACGACTTTGGAGTTTCGTCTGCAGTGCGAGCTGAAAAGCCGATGAGCTGAGAGCTACTGCAAGTGTTGTTACTGTCATTATTAGTGATCTGCTGACTGTTAGTGTTACTAAACCCAAAAGTGCTGTTACTGTTATTACTAGTGAGTTGTTGTCTGTTTGTGTTGCTAATCTGTATAAGATCTATTGTTCCTGTTACCTGTGCTTCGTGTTCTCCTGAATATTTGAGCATAAAGCGTCGTTCTCCATTGTCCTGCTTGTTGGACTGTTTTCACCGCACACACACTGGGCGATTTTTGTAACACTATATACCAAGTTTCATTTATCTGTGTTTTGGGGATCTTGAGTTATCGCTTTCACATACACATGAGCAGGGAGACCGACTGACAGTCAATCCATTAACGAGTTTGGTGTAAAATTCGATACAGATTTAAAAATCTCGTAATAAAATCCAAATCTCGCCAAATTTCATCCATCTAGCCCATTGCGTTTTTAAGTTATCATGTTCACATGCACATGGACGGACACTTTCATTTGATAGATTTCTTCTAAAATTTGATAAAAATCTGTAATTTGATGTAAATCTTTAATTTTGCTATAAAAAATCACATGCCAAATGCTAGTCCACATGGGTAGATCCACTTCACAAAATTCCACTTCATAAAAACGGCTCCTTCACAAAATTAAAATTCATGAAAACGGGTCCTTCACAAAATTCAAATTCATAAAAACGACCACTTCACGAAATTTCCCTTCATAAAAACGACCACGAAATTTCACTTCATAAAATTCCACTTCATAAAAACGGCCGCTTCACAAAATTCAAATTCATGGAAACGGCCCCTTTTTAATCTGACTTCTTTTTAAAAAGTTTTTGAATGAGGCATTGCTCAAAATATATATACGAGTATTTTCTTTCAGTATTATATCAAATTACTGCATATATTTGGTTCAATGAAACACTTCTGATATTAAACGTAAAATATAGAAATATGTCTGCTAAAATTGAAGGTTTTACTTGATAAAAAAATTTTTAACAAAAATATTTTTATTTTCCACAAAAATAATTTTTCCCCCGCAATTAATTGGACTGCCCATGCAATTTTGCAAAATAAGTTTAAATGTACGCATACATAAATCAAAAAGCATAGAATAAGTTTTTTATGTATCAAATATCTTTATCTTTATGAAATTTAGCATATTTCTTTTTCTCTGTGTTTGTATGTTATAAGCTTGATGATATCCTTCTGCGCAAAACATGAATCATTTTGACATTTTTCATTTTATTTTACTCATGCAACACAATAAAAATAATAATAAAAACTTAATATTTATTTATTGAAAATCAGTTTTCGTCAGTCTTGTTTACAATTGGATTAATTTTATTTAATTTAGCAGAAAATTAGTGGTGAGAACTACCACCGATAGATCCAGCCATGACATTCGAATAATAGTTTTACCTCATCGGTTTTTGTGTTTACTTTTTGTTCTTCTATTGTTTCTATAAAACATATTCTATGTTAATTAATTTTATCAAAATATATTAGTGACCAAAATACCAAACCGAAAAATATATGAACATTTAATTACTAACATAATATAAATTATAAATTCTACTTAACTAGAAAAAGAATTCACTATTTCTGCAATCATCGTCAAAATCGCAGCAGTGAATTTTAAATTAGTTGTTATAGAATGAGCAGCACGAATTAATTTTATTTAATTTAGCAGAAAATTAGTGGTGATAACTACCACCGATAGATCCAGCCATGACATTCGAATAATGGTTTTACCGCGTCGGTTTTTGTGTTTACTTTTTGTTCGCGTAACCCATCTATAAAATATATTCTATGTTCATTAATTTCAGCAAAATATAATAGTGACCAAAATACCAAACCGAAAAATCTCTAATCATTTAATTACTAACATAATATTAAATATAAAATCTACTTAAATAGAAAAAGAGAATTCACTATTTCTGCAACCATCATCAAAATGGCAGCAGTGAATTTTAAATTAGTTGTTATAGAATGAGCGGCACTTCTAAAATCCATTCAAAATTGCAAACAAAATCATTAATTTCTAAAATTTTAACGGCAAGTTTAGCACCATTTCGGGAATATCATACACTAAAAAGGTAGAGATCAAAGGCTGGTGGTGACTAAAATTTCGAACAGTCCGGTTTTTCCGCATCGTGAGTGAGTTATTCAAAAATTGGGGGAATACAAAGTATACTTGGTGTAATACAAATTAAAACGTCGGGAATTCCCTCGTATAAAAACCGGCATTTTTATTTAAAATTCGATCCATTTCGATTCGGATGATAATGACCGGACGCACGCAGCATGCAGGGAGGCTAAAAAAAAATGGAACCAGTCAACTCAGGAGCGAAAACTCAGCGAAGCGCATGCTCAGAGGTTTAATCAATGGCTGCCACATTTTCGACTCCCGGCCGAGGTGAAAAACCTCGGCTCGATGACGTCATCTTCCCATTCATTGCGTAACACAGGAAGGAAGGACGAATGCTGTAGACACCGCCGCCAGAACTCTGCGTTCGAAACTGCTTTTTTAGAACCATCTTTGCCAGTTTGTGCAGGAAACTGAGTTTTCAATTACACAAGTTTTCTTTTGCGTTAGCTTTGTGGGAGAACGTGGGTGGCTATATTTAAAAAATGATATAATCTGCATTGTTTTTTAAATGCCTTTTTTTTCTTCTCTGGAAATCTATTCGCGGGAGGCTTATTTGCGGGTACAGACGTAAATGAGAATTGTTATTGAAAAGTATCTTCCGATTTCAAGGTTACAGCGTTTGGAAATGGTAAATTAAATTCAAATTGGGCCGTTATCCAACAGAACTTTTGGAACTTCACTAAGCACCCAGTGTTGTAGATTTAAATTGATAAAATTCGCTTGTTTTTTTTGTTTGTTTCTGAAACGAATTCCAAAATCTTTTAATTTGCAATTAATACTTAAAGTGTCATAAGTGGTAAAAGCAGATTGAACGAGATGAAGGATGATTACGATAATACGAGAAGTAATTTAGTGTGCTTATTTTATTTTATTTATTTTTCTGTGTATAGTCGTTAATAATTGAACTTTATGCTTACTTAATAAATATTTATCATTTAAAATTGCATATTTTTATTTTGCTTAATTTTTGTGAATTTAAAAACATCCAAAGTTAAAATTGCTGATCGTCATGAAAAGTAAAGTTACAATACGGAAAATAGCACCAAAAATCTATTATATAAAAGTAATGCCATAAATTTATTTTTAAAAAAAACTTATTATATAGTATTACGCTTCCCAGAAGCAAAGAATATCCAAAAAAGGGTATTTTAAAAATGCTAACAAAAACCGTGCGAGAAAAGCACGCTGAAAGCTATTCGACTAAAGAAACAAATAAAGGATATTTAGCTCTAGTATTCTTAAACTCAGGCCACCCCCACCCCTAAAAAAAATTGATGGAGTCCTGAGAAATTTTGAAAGTATATGTTTATATTAAATTCTTTATTATTAGTTAGCAAAAATAACAATTGTCTTGACTTGAATCAAAATGGTTGTAATATTTTAGAGAATATTATAAATTAAATTCATTTAATATTATTATTTGGAACATTAAATATGCTTTGTAATATTTTAGAGAATATTACAAAGCATATTTAATGTTCCAAATAATAATATTAAATGAATTTTCTTTCTGTAATTACTAATTCTTCATTTGTATTCTTTATTATTCCTGTGTGCGAATATAACAAGTGATTTCTGTTATAAATACAGTACTACAGCCTTTTATTTTACCTATACATGTCCGTTAATCATTTTTATTGAAAGATAAATTCGCCAACAAAAGTGGGATTATTCTCTTAATGGCTTAATAACAGGAGTGGGAGTTAGGAAGAGTGATACAGATGCCCTTTCAACAGATTTTAAGAGAACCCTAAAGCAGGAGTGACGTTAGAATTCGCCCGACGGGGGTGGGCACGACCTGCTATGCAAGGGTAGGGGCATTAATGATGACCCTCTCAAATTTTCGCCAGATCTTTATTTCTCTACTGGTTGAATAGCCCGTTGCGTGAAAAGGGTACAGAAATTTGCTCCGACGGGGGTGGGCGAACAGCATCCTCAAACCGAGGGCCCCGGCCCCCCCCCCCCGAGATACTCCACTGGCGCCACCCCTTCCCCGAAGATAAAAATATTTGTGGTTTGCTTCACTTTTGAAAGCCGAAATTGTCTTTTCTGTCATTTTCTATCCCATATGTATGTAATAGGGTTCAAAATTTCTTTCTTGATCTGAAGGGTTCTAGAATGAAAAAAGTTCAAGACTGTTTGCTTTAGCTCAATTTTAAAACTGAATATCATTAATTCATGTTTTCAGAAATAGTAATTAAGCGTATCGACAAATAAATAGCGGCGCTTACAGCGGTAAATAAACCCGTTTTCCATTTACAGTGAATAGTATTGCTCTCACTCAATCTTAAATAAATGATTTTAAAAAGAGAAGACTTTACATGAAAAAGAAAAAAGCATTTTCGTAAAGTAACTAATTTGTTCTAATATTTCCTTTTTTGCATGAATGTAAATTCGATTGTTTAAAATTTGTAGGTTTCTGTTCGCATAGACCAGCGGTTCCCAAAGTTTTTTGACTCGCGTCTTTTTAATTTTTGAGTACCCCCTTCTGTTACATCCCCCAACCATCCTCAGCACATAAGAGTTTTCATTAATAACACCGAGGGCTAAGGTTAGCTTAAATGTCAAACGACTCTAATAAACTTAATAAAATTTGTAGGATTGATTTTTGACTTTACAGTATTAATTTTTTAAAAATATTATTAGTTCAACATCAAAACAAATGAAAACAGCATTGAAATAATTCTGCATTAATTCATGATGAGAACTAACAATGATTCAATTAGTAGATATAAATCTACTTTTTCCTTTCTTTCTTATTTCGTGAACAGGCTTTCGGTTCGCACAATTTTCACATTCATTTTTCATACAAACTTGAGAAAACGAAATTCTAGAATTTATTATGTTTTGTGTTTTCCGCCATTATCAAGATGGCTTTCGCGCACCCCAACTGATCCCTTGCGTACCCCCAGGGGTACGCGTAACACTGGGGGTTGAGAACCTCTAGCATAGACCTGTGAAAAACGCAAACAGCTAGATGGATGAAGTTATGCATACAGATTTATCATTAAAAATGTAGATCTGTATCAAAATTTGGACCCAGTCCTTCAAGGGATCTCCAGATCTCTATCCAATTTTGGATGAAATCCATCTATGGAAAGTCTATCTGTCCGTTCATCCAAATCCAGGTGAACACGATAGCTCACAAACGCAAATAGCTAGATGGATGAAGTTATGCATATAGATTTATCATTGGAAATGTAGATCTGTATCAAAATTTGACCCAGTCCTTCAAGGGACTGTCCGTCTATCGATTTGTCTATTTCCGAATATGTGAGCGCGACAACTCGAAAACGGAACAACATAGACAGATGAAATTTCGCATGCGATCTTCCCACTAACATTGTAGATCTGCATCAAATTTTGGATTCAATCGGTGTAAAGGGAGCCGCCCATAACCCATAGTCAGTTTTCTTCACCGTACCGTGAACCATAAAATGCTCCATTTTGTGATAGTTCAAAAGCTGAGGGGAGAACTTTCCCTCTGGTTGTGTTGTTTTCTCAGTCAGGTTGCAATAAACCAGTTGTTTTCAGTGAGTTGCAGATGTGAGATTTGATATGAAACCGAAATCTTATCAGTGAGTGACTCTCTCTACAGATAAGAGAGAAAGTCACTCACTGACTCATCCCCGATTCTCCCAAACTACTTGGACTAGAAGCATGAGATTTGGTGGGTGGTTGCTTAGTGGGTAGTAGGTGCTCACCAAGAAAGGGTTTTTCGAAATTTTGATTAGAACTTTATTTAATTAAAAAGACCTTAAATTTTAACGTTTTTCCACAATAACTTCGGAGCATATTATCGAAAACAAAAACTTTTTAACCTCATTTTAAAGTTCAAAAAATTAGCTTTTCCATGATACCAATTTTATTTCCATGCGACATTTTGTTTAATTTTAATTAATTTTTGAAAATGTTTTAAATACAATTTCGAACAACGTTTTTATTGTTGTCGTCTGCCGGAACTTCGCAATTGGCTTTTTACTGGAATTTCGTCGAGTGCTTATCTATATAAATAAAACAGAAACACCACATTGTTTAATTAAATTCCATTTCATTCTTTAAAAATTATAAGTAACTTACGGAGAAAATTAAAAATCGTTTGGTTCATTTGATATTTTCATTTTAATTAAACATTTGAGAGGGCAAAAGACTTTGGTTTATTACAATATTTCATATAAAAGTTTTTTTTTTTTTTACATTAAAAGTATAAATCCCGACAAACTTGGTACCAATAATGTGTTACTAAGCGAACGAAGTTGCAGGCATCAGCTAATTAGTAATTAAGTGAAAAATTTATAAAAAGGAGAGGCATAGCGAAGTTGAATGGCGCTCAGGGTATAGTGCCTTTTTCTCCCCCCACCCTAGTGACGTAACGATGGGGAGCAAGGAGGATATACAGGGTGACAATTATTGAGCTACATGAAATGAAAAATAAAATTTTCAAAAACTAACTGAGTTCAAAAATTTTATTCAAATTTTAAAAGTAACTACAGATATTCGGATTTAGTTTATGACATGTTCGATATGCTTGCCCTCAATGGCGCAGACGAATAGCAAAATTCTGCAAAAGTCGCTGAAGTATCTAGACATTGACACTACCAGTTCTCTCGAACTCTTCAATCACATTTTTGATTGGTACAACACTTGGACCGGTTGTCTTCAGCTTTGTCGCAAATTCCCTTTGAGCCGCAATCGGGCTGTTATTGCTCAAATAGTAAGCCTTGACGATCGATATGTGCTCAGAAACGCTGTATTTCGACATTTTCAACGAAAAATGAAAAGAGTGGGCATGCTCAAAAAAATTCCAACATGCCCTGCATTCAATCGCCAAGTTTTAACTGAATCTCGCCAACGGTTCAAAAGTTAAAGGTTTTTTTTTCATATAGCTCAATAATTGTCATCCTGTACATGCCCCTAGTGTCAGCCTTTGGAGCACAGCGGCCCCATCGCTACACCATTGCATAAAGACCCCATATTGATGCCCCATTGAATTTTGATGCTCGACGCTGTACAGTAAATATTTCGAATATTTCATCAATGAAACCGAATCTGACCACGTGGAATGCTTGCCGCTGTCACACAAACCGCAACACTCGCAATGAATAATTGGAAAATATTTGAGGTTGCACCACGAGCCGCATCGCAACCCTTTGATTCCTAGAAGTCCGCAATTAGACGTCGTAAATCATGGTCAGCGAAACGATAGCGAGGTATCTCCGCATTATGAGCTTCTCAGCGGCACTCGAAACAAAACCGCAAGTCATTGTTGGTTAGCTAAACCACCGCACACAAATCTTAGGCCGATCTAATGCGAATGCAGAATATCTTCGGAATGCCGATGGTGTGAATCTGTTGCATTTCAAACTGCACGCATCGATGGTTTCGGGCTCTAAATCCTAGTGGCATGTGTGATAAAACCGATTCAATCTCGAGATTTTTTCCCGGATTTATTTGTCGGCTCTCACGTTTGGCTCAGGTTTTAAGTTGTTTAGTTTGCTGGAATTGATTTTTGTTGAAATTTCTGGAATTGTTTGAACAGGAGCGTAGCAAGGATGGATGACGCCCCGAGAAGAGTGATTTTTTCTTCCCTTTCTTCATATTTGACGTTACGAAGCAGTGGCGAAGCGGCCCGAGGGCAAGGGGGTATAGATGCCCCATGGAGTCAAAACATTACTGTGTTTGTGCCATTTTTTAAAACGAAATATACAGTAGAGTCTCCCTACAACGAATTTCTCCCTATAACGAAATTTTTAATCGGAATGTTAAATAACATTTAAAATATTCTCCATATAACGAAGTGGTTGTCTCCCTACAACGAATTTTTTCAGACCTTTATATTTTCGATTTTTGAAGAAAGTTGCTAATTTCTGTGCAAACAAATCGCTCACACGTGCCTGTTTCTGGAACCACTCGCATTGTTCGTTCCAGCGATAACACATAACAATAGAATGCTATGTGAAGGGTAATACAGTTGTGGGGACCTGGGTTTCTACAGAGGGAGCAACATTTCTACGGGTCAAGAATCGGGGTGGAAACAGCAAATGGATGTGACAATACGCATTTTATATTTATCCGTACTAGTATGTATTTATTATTCTCTTAATTGGTGATTGTCTTCACTTTTGAGTATTTTGTTTATACAATAAAAATTAGTATAATTTTAACAAATTTATAATAAATATTACTTCATTTTTAATTGAAAGTCATAATTAAATATTTTTGAACTTATCGCACCTACTAAAAAGTTTGTAACATTTACTTAAATAACTGCAAAAATCTCTCATCTCCGTATAACGAAATTTTCTCTATAGCGAATTTTTCAAATGGAACCAAGCGATTTCGCTATAGGGAGATTCCACTGTATATTTTATTCTCATAATATATAAATATATTATGAGAATAAAAATAATGCCTTATTCCGGATGCCATTTAGACTTGCTAAGCTACTGATGACGGTTATGGTCCTCACGACGCCACTGGTTCCCGTTTAACCTCCTGTTGGGAGCATCTAATCTGTGAAATGAAGCACCCATATTTTTTGTGTGCCTAAGTGCGTGTTTTACCAAGAAAAGGGTGAAAAAGTCTAGTAGCTTCCTGGATCCCTACCACTCACACTAGGATATCGTGGTTTTTTTCTCTTGTGCTCTTTTAATGTACGTGAGAAGCACGATAATCTGGCAGATGAGTTGCGCCCGATTGCGTTTGTATTAAGGATTTCCCAAATTTTTCTCAATATTTCTCTTTATATACAGTAGACTCTCGATTAACCGAGATCGGATTATCCGGGTTGCGGATTATCTGGGACGCCCCCCCCCCAAAAAAAAAGGAAGCGCAGATTGGGGCCGCTGGAATGTGTGGAAGACCGCATTCTTCTCAACCCTTCCTATTGTATTGGACTCGTCCAGCCGACCTTGAGTACAGCCAGACTCCAGTTAGACTGTTCTGAAAATGTGGATGATAAGCAGTGGAACAATGGATTAAGACAGATTCGACATCGGAATGTTGCGAAGTTTTAATTGACGATGATATTGTTTCCCGTGTAACTTGTGGTTCGGAAGAAGCAAGAAATTTAGAAGAATGTCCTGAAAGTGACGAGGAAAATCTTGCTACTCATCAAAAATTAAGTCACTGTGACGCGTTAGTACACACTGAGGCGTTACTTAATTACTTGGAGCAAGAAGATGAAAGCACACCTACAGAAAAAATGATACTGAGAAATCTGCGTAGAATAATTCGTCGAAGAGTAAATGCAAAACACAAACGGACTTCTATCATTTCATTCTTCACAATACAGTGAGGTAAACTACATCTCTGTTTTTCTTTTTAATTGTACGAATTTTAAATCGAAATAACATTAAATTTCTTGTTAATTCTTTTTCTTTGTCTCAATTAAACTATTAATGTCTTATTTATAATAATTTTACATTTTCTATCATTTTTCCAAAATTTTTCATCAAAATTTGCATAAATTGGATTATCCTGAAATTCGCTTATCCGGGACGAAGCATTTCCCGACCATCCCGGTTAATCGAGAGTCTACTGTACCTGCAAAAGTTCGTATACATGTTTCCCAGCCCCTAATTTAACGATATTGTTCGTTATTTCCAATATATTTGTAATAACTGTGTACTCCACCCTTCAATAAATTCACTTTTTTTCACACTAGTTTATTCATACTACTGTATACGATTCAATAGGAGCTATATACATATATAAAATTACGATTCACGTTTAAGATTACTCATAATTACTAACTCGGAGTTCACCTCGAGAACTCCTACGAAAACTTTACACTCTGTGCAGAGATCCAATCCCATTCATGGCGTCTACCATCTCTTCGCGAGCAACTGTTCTTCTACTCTTCATTTCACCTTCTTCGGCAGAGAGCCGGAACAGCTACGTAGAGGTTAGTGGCATGACTATATTGTTTCAAAAATGTCGAATTATTGCAGGCTGTCAACGACAACAGTTGTCATTGTTAAGGAATCTTACGGGAAAACAAATGTCAGTTCCTTCCTGAATTCTTGGACATTTTATTAGTATAAATTGCAAGGAAATACAAGAAGTTATTTAAAAACGCAAATATAGCTTTGCTTGACCGAATAGTTCAGTTTGATAAGCCTTTCCTTAAGCCTGAGCAAGAGTTTAACTTTTAATCTCACAGATGAGTTGCGCCCGTACGTGTTAGCATTTGTATTGCGCTCGACCGAAGGTTAAATTGGACAATTAGAAGTTCTCCATCACACCGAATATTCCCAGCGTAGCGAAAGTTCGTCTATTTTTTCAAGTGTTTCCTCGCAAACTCATTCGCGCACCGAGGTGACCGAAGATTCATCCACCTGTTCGGAGGGGATGTCTGAAGAACAATAGAGGCGAAAAGCCGGCGATGCACGACGCAGCGTCGGCGAATGGTCGGTTACATGACACCAGCTTGCCCACTCAGACGAGACAGCTCACATTCGACAGATAACCAACTCTTCGGGGTGGAAATGCTGCAGCTTCGCCACTTTCGCGATACGCTTCGGATAAAAGCAGTCTGCTGAACTCCTCAGCTCGGGAATCTGTGTGAATTTCTTGAAGGAGCCGGTTTTCAAAAACCTGTGGTGACACATGGTTAATTATTCTGGGTGTTCGTGTTTGCTTGTCGATCGAGAGCGCAATGAGTAATATTCGTTGCGTCAATTCTTGTGAGCGAGGTTTTTGCTCCATCAGTGGGCTAGTGATACTATCTCTATTTTGGTCTATCAGTGACGCGAGGGCAAGAAGGCCCCAGTGGCGAAGATACATGACGCCAGAGGCATCTTTCATTCTCCGGTCATATTCGGCTTCACAAATATGAAATAATAGTTGCAATGTCATGTCTTCGTGGCACCATCTCCCTCTTTCTTCTAGCGCCTATAGCATCGAGCGTGTCATAGCATTCCCTTTTCTCAGGAACTCCACAGGCATTAACACATTGTTGATCGGTCACGAGTTAACTCGTGTTTTCATTCCCAAATGTTGTCGACTGGTCACGAGTTAACTCGTGTTTTCATTCCTAAATGTTGTTGACCGGTCACGAGTTAACTCGTGTTTTCATTCCCAAACGTTGTTGACCGATCACGAGTTAACTCGTGTTTTCATGCCCAAACGTTGTTGACCGGTCACGAGTTAACTCGTGTTTTCATGCCCAAACGTTGTTGACCGGTCACGTGTTAACTCGTGTTTTCATGCCCAAACGTTGTTGACCGATCACGAGTTAATTTGTTTTACTTCCACATTCAGTTACGAAATAATAACCTGTGACATGAGATAGCCTCTGTGTAAAATTCCCGGTCAACAATGTGTTAAACTTTGAGGACGGCCGCGCGGAAAACGTGCGGTTCGATCTGGTCGACGTTTACCATCGTGCGTGGCTGCTCAGGGCCGGCGCATTTTTTCTACTTAAACATAATTACACTAAAGCTAGTGTCACGCCGACGTGGCAGTCGGTAGCTAAAAGCCACAAGAGCCGGCACGTTTTTGTGACATAAGTTACAAACACCCACACCTGTCTTCGTGAACGAGCACACTGGCAGTCGGGAGAGAATGTACCAAGCAGCTGGAACGCTCGCGTGACAGTCGTCCTCAAAGGGTTAATCTTAAACTGGACATTCACGAGAGCCCCACTCCTCGCAAATGGCGCGATGGCACTCCACACCATTCCATTTTTCATCCCATCCAATTAGGTAGGTCATTCACGGTCGTTCCACGCAAACCCATACCCTAAGGGTACTCTGATTCCCCTACTGCACCTATTTCTCCCCACCTACTCCGACTTCCTGCAGCGGGACATTCACCAGTGTTCCAATCTACTTTTTTTTAGCACAGCAAGGGTTCCCAAACTTTTCTCCCTGGCGTACCCCTAGATTACTCCTTTTATGTTCGCGTACTCTCTACCTTCATCCTCCCTCCAACCACCTGTCTATGCAAATAAGTTTTTATAAATAATGTTAAGGGCTTAGTTAAGCTGAAGAGTCAAATGACTCGGGTGAATAAGCCTGAACTAGAAAGAAAAAAAATATATGAAGCATACAACAGTGGCTCCTACTGAAGCTACAGTTTTTGCGAAGACATTGATTAATATGCTTCGAGGATAAACTATTGTGTATTAGATTGAAAATATACAGCGTGTACGCACTTATCGTGGTCCAAAAGCTAATTTCTAAACCGTCAGAGATAGACATATAGTTCCAATTTGAAAAATGCTTTAAATGAAGGGAAGAATCATAATATATGTCTTTTGAGTGAATAAATACATTCCTGAAAAAGTTACGAAATCTAACTTTTTATGCAGTCCCCCGGTCCTGACAATGCTGTTTAGTCAAATATTCTTGATACCGTAACATTTTAAACAGAAAAATGTCCCTCTCTTCAGCGACTAAAGCTGACCGAGTTATGGAGCTTTGAATATCGCTGACTTAGACCACTTTACACCATTTCAATATCCGTCTTGAAGACGATCCACCAATCAATGCGCAGCACTTGCTCGACGAGGCCGCTGATGGGTTAAAAATCATGGAATTCAAAGTTCCATAACTCGCTCAGTTTTAGTCGCAGATGAGTAGAACTTTTTTTGGTTAAAATGTTAGCGTGTGAAGAATATTTTACTAAATATTACTGATAGGACCGGGGGACAGTATAAAAATTAGAATTTGTAACTTTTTCAGAAATATATTTATTGACTCAAAATATAATTCTTCCCTTGATTTAAAGCATTTTTCCAACTGGAACTATATGTCTATCTCGAACGGTTTAGAAATTAGCTATGGGATCACGATAAAAGAGGATACCATATATATTCATTGAATACATTATTCGGTGAATCCAGGATTCGGGTCTGGAGGGGGGCTGAGGTCATAAAAATTTTGTATCGTAGTGACGAATGTCAAACCTCATGGCCAAAACCAAACCAAAACACTTTAACTTTACAGGCTTTCCTCTCCTGACAATAAGAATAATAAAGAACACTACAATACTTTCGATAATTTAATAAAAAATACAATGAAATAACTGGCCAAAAAATGTTTTCGACCGTGCCAACACTACAAGTACAAGTGGAATGACTAGAAAAGTAGGAAAATTTTCGAGCCTGTCAAGTCAGAAAGCAATGTTGGCACGATTTTATTACTATTTTTTAACAATGAAAATTAAGATCAAACAGTTGTAGTGATTTTAATTAAATGAAGAATTTTGGTTTAGCTTGGGGGGGGAGGGGGGGCTGCAGCCCAATAGCCCCTCTCCTGGATTCGCCACTGATTCAGTGACATTTTGAAACACATTATGAAAGACGAGCCAAGATGAGATAGAAAAGGAAGCTGTTTCAGTTGTTTCAAAAATCATGAAATTCAAAGCTCCATAACTCAATCAGTTTTTGTCGCAGAAGAGTGGGACTTTTTTTGTTTAGAGTGTCAAAAATATTTTACAAAATATGACTGATAGGATATAAAAAGTTAGAATTCGTAACTTATTTAGAAATATATTTAGTGACTCAAAAAACATAAAATGTAATTCTTCCCTTCATTCAAAGCATTTTTTCAATTGGAAATGTACGTCTATCTCTAACGGTTTAGAAATTAGATATTGGGTCAAGAAAAGTGTGGACACCCTGTATATAAACTTTTTTACTTTCTCGTATACGAAGTATACAAAGAGAAAGTATTGCAATCGTCAAAAAATTCGAACTCGAGATTTTGACGAATTTCCACGTTTTAGACCTCCCTGAGTCCGAAAAACACAATTTTGGAATTATATCTGGGTGTCTGTGAACGCGATAACTCGAAAACTATTAGAGCTACGGGGATGAAATTTGGTATGTGGTCTTTAAACATAATTTGTAGGTTTCTATCAAATTTTGGACAAAATCCGTCAAAGGGAAGTCATGTGAACACTATAACTCAAAAACTTGAATAGCTAGATGGATAAAATTTGGTACACAATTTTATCGTCATGAGTGTAGGTCCGTATAAAATTTTGGGCCAAATCCGTCAACGGGCTGACTGTCTGTCGGTCTGTATAATCGCATACTTGTTTAACTCCATACGCATGCGTAGTGGTAGAAATGCCTGTGCAAAGAAGGGACCCTCCGAAAACTTGGCAGTTTGTCTAAAACCAATTCTGGCGGCGAGATTTTGTAAGGAAGCAAACATTTAGGGCGTCTCGTTTTACTGGCGTACTGGAAGCAATCGCTGCGCATGCGCAAGCTATTCTCCTGTTTTCTTCTCCGCACGCGAAAGTCGCATGCTAGAGTTTGATAAAAAAAAAAAAATATTGCGAAGTTTTAATACATACGCATCTTTTTGAATATGATTCTTCACCTCAATATTTTACTATCACTATAATCTACAATGAAAAACCTTCTGATAGTCATTGCATTCTGGGTTACAGTTGGTTCGAACTTTTTATCCACGCAGGGGGAAGGGAAATGACAAATGTTTGAAAAGTATACGAGAAAGTTTAGGGGAGGCCACTCCCGCTGGTTGACAGGGACGCAATATATTCTTTGGCCTAGGGCTCAGAATATGTTTCGGCCTAGAGCTTCGAAAGTGTCAACCCGGCCCTGTTCATTCAGATATGCAAATCAACTTCTAACGCGGGGTGTTCCGTTCCAGGCGCTGCCGCAGATGGGCGTCAAGAGATCGCCTTTCACGCGCCTCGCCTCTCGCGGTCGTGTTGTGCAACTGGATCGCTTCGTATCTCAAGTAGGTCAAAGTTAAAGTTTGTCTCGAAAGGAGAAATGAAATAGTGAGAAAAACGCGGCGTTGACATTGAGAAGCCTTCTCTCTTTTTTTTCGCTATCAATTTCTCTCCCTGCTTTGGAATTGTTTATTTGGACGTGAAGAGGGGAGGATATTTTTATCAGTCTGATTAAAACGAATCATTTGTCATAGAAGGAAGTTTTCGATCGCTAATCGGAAAGCTTGATACGCGAAGAAAGAAAAGAATCCTTAAAAGGCGTTTTTATAAGATATAAAAAAGTCACGATGAAATTTAATACATCTATACTTATAAAAGGCAATGTTTATGTGTGTGCGCGATGTCCAGACGAATCTATCGCACTTACAGCCATGAAATTTGGCACACAGGTAGTCGTAATGGTGATTCAATGCTCCTCGAAGCCGGAATTTTAAAATTTAATCTAGAAAATTTTTTATTTAATGTTTTGTGTTGTTTGGGGTCATTTTCGGGACGTTTACGGCTGTAGTATCTTTTCTAATGATAGTTGAAAAACAATCGATGCACCATCGGATAGAACAAACAATTTTCTTTCTAATGAAATATGTTTTGAGCTTCAAACGTAATTTACTGAATTTTGAGAAATTTTTAAAAAATAGTCAGTTTTGACGACAAAATTTTGTTTTCGTATTTAAATTTACTGCATCCCAGTTCTAATAAAGTTATCTCTTTCATTTTTTTTGAGGTAATGAATGGAATATTCCCCCCTGATTTGAAACAAGAAGTGTTAAAATATTTTCGCTCTATTTTTCTTCGTAACCAAGCTCGCGGTATTGTATTCCCAGCTTGCATTTCGTCGAAACCGCGTGACGTCATAATCCCTTTGCTGAAGATTGTAAGCTTTTTTTTAAAAAAAAAAATTGTTGAAATTCAGGATGTCACGGGCAACGCTGTGAAGGTACTGCTAGTAAACTATAAATGGAAAAATAAAATATTGAGAAACATTGACATTTTCCATTGTAATATACAGAGTACTCAACACTCCTTCGTTTCGATTTCTGATAAATACCATAGACACCGATTTTTTAATTTCTAGTAAATTAAACCAGTGGTGTAACTACAACTTTTGCCTCCAGGGGCGAACGTGCAACATGCCTCCCTTCCTTTACAAGCTACATAAGTAGGGTTGCCATCATGTATAAGCGCTGATACTGGATGTTTAAGTGCTAAATATATAAAACATGAAAAGGTGGGTAGGGAATGGTTTATTTTACTCTGATAAAAATCAATAAAATCTAAGAAATCTAATAAAATGAACATGTAGAATAATAAAAAAATATGCCAGACTAATGTTTTTAGCCCAGTCATATTTTACAGTTGATTTTACTTTCTTAAGTATATCATTTTCTTCTCTCACGTAATTATAAAATCAATAAAAATCAATAAAATCTGAGCAATCTAATAAAATGAACACGTAGAGTAATAAAAAAATATGCCAGACTAATCTTTTTATCCCAGTCATATTTTACAGTTGATTTTACTTTCTTTATTATATCATTTTCTTCTTTCACCTAATTATAAAATTGGGCGCGAGTCGTTTTAAAACCATAATGACAAATCAAAATTGCTACATTTGTCTCCACTGACAACATGTTTCCTTCGTCCGACCATTGGGTTGGCATTAAGGAAAATATTCTCTTCATATTTGCATTGTAGGCTGGAATGGCAAGAACGTATTCGCATAAATTTATTAGATCTGAGCAATATAAGGGACAAAAACGGGACAAATAGTAATACGGGGCTGAGTAGTGAAATACGGTGACAGTCCCGTATATACGGGACGTATGGCAACCCTATACATAAGGCACATAAACCTTCAAATGAAAAAAAAAAAAAAGCAGGGAAAAAAACATGCTATTAGCAACGTAATCCGTTGTTTAACGTCTCGACCTCTGCAGATAGATTGCGAAATTGCTCGTCCACCACCATTCTTCCACAAATAGGCTGTTTACAGACAAAAGTGAAAAATATGAATTAATTCCATAACTTTTTTTTATCTACACAAAAATAGAGCTCCTCTTCTTAGTTATAAAACTGTTTCCCTGCATGTCTGATTTTGCCGCTCCTTTCCAAGTGCCGCCCAGGGTGAACCTCCCCATCCTCCGCCCCCCCCCCTTTAGCTACGCCACTGCAAGAAACGAAAGTATTTTAAACGTAAAAAAATTTCACCTCGAGATTTTGATGTAACTCCAGGTAGTAGACTTCTTTGAGTCCGAAAAACACATTTTTAAAATTATGCCTGTCTTTCTGTCTCTCTGTCTGTAAACACGATACTCAAAAACGATTTCAGCTAGCTCAAGGGTTCCCAACCTTTTTTTCTTCGCGTACTTCTTGATTATTCTTTTTGTTTTCGCGTACCCCCTATTTTCGTATCCCACTCCCTCCCTCTAATTATCCGTCTATGCGAAGAAGTTTCCATCAATAATGTTAAGGTTAGCTTAAAAGTGAAATGACTCGAATTAATAGCATTTGCGGAACTTATTTTTGATTTTACATTTCATTCCATTTTTACAATAGTATTAGTTCACCGCCAAAGCAAATCAAGTGAGCATTGTAATTATTTCGTTTTAACTTATAAGGATAGCTAAAACTTACACTTCGTAATAATCAACTATTCAAGTGGGATAGTCATTAAATAGCAAGTATTCACTTGGAGAAATAAAATTCTCATAGCTTTTGAATCCTTTGCGTTTCCGCCATTAACTATTTTGATTTCTCGTATCCCGAAATGGTCCTTCGAGTACCTATAGGGGTATGCGTACCACAGGTTGGGAACAGGACGGATATGGATTTGGAATGTGCTCTTCACACCTCGGGAAGTTATCTTTCTGGCCATGTATATGGACGCGCTAACTCAAAGACGGAATCACTTAGATGGATACAATTTTGTTCATAATTTTATCACCAATATTGTTGATGGGTGTCGGATTTTGGGCCAAATTCATCAAAGGGTTAATCGTTTGTTGGTGTGTCGATTCGCGTGTACGTGAACGCGAAAACTCAGAAATGCAACGGTCTAGGTCAGGGGTTCCCAACTTTTTTTTCCCTCGCGTACCCCTCGATTATTCTTTTTGTTTTCGCGTGGGGCCGGGGGGGGGGTGGGGGGGGGGGCCCCCCCCCCAACCATCCGGCTATGTTTTTATCAATAATTTTGAGGTTAGCGTAAAAGTGAAATGTCTAGAATTAATAACATTTGCAGAACTTATGCTTGATTTTTACATTTTATTCCATTGTTTACAATAGCATATGTTCAATGCCGAAGCAAATGAAACCACTATTGTAATTATTTCGTTTTAACTAGCTAAAAATTACACGTCGTAATATAATAAACTATCCAAGTGGTATATTAAATAGCAAGTATTCACTTGGAGAAACAATATTCTCTAACTTTTTAAATTCTTTATGTGTTCTTGTTTCCACCATTAACAACTTTGATTTCGCGTACCCCAAATGGTCCTTTGCCTACCCTTAGGGGTACGCGTGCCACAGGTTGGGAACCTCTGGTCTAGATAAATGAAATTTGGTACGTGATTTTGTGACCAAAACTGTATATCTGTATTTAATTTTGCACGCAATCAGTTGAAAGGAAGGCGACCAAAATGCACACACGATTTTCTTCATTACATCACGAAGCACAAAACGCGTCATGTTGTGTCATGATGATGTGCGAAAGTCGGAAGAGGGGGGAGGTGACATTCTGTTTTGGGTTGTTACTCTTCAGTCTCACTCCGGTCTCCAATTCCGAGAGCAATAAAAATTTGAGTAGCCATGACGGTCCCAGCCTTGCGGATGTGATTGACACCTATATTAGGGTGTATACGAGAAAGTCTAGGGAAACCATTTCCGCTGGCTGAAATTCTGTTTGTCTTTCCTTATGTGTATGAACACAACACCTGAAAAGTGGAGCGAGCTAAATGAATGAAATTTGGTTTGTGGTCTTTACACCAAAATTATAGATCTATCAAATTTTGGACTAAGTCCTTCAACGGGGAATTTCTCTGGCCGTTCGTGTGCGCGATAACTCAAAAACGCTGCTTTCTGGAGAGATAAATATCTGTTTATAGTCCTGACACCAGAACTGTAGACCCGTTTAAAATTTTTTTCACCCAAACGGCCATTCCCCCGGGGGGGGCACCTCGAGTTCAAGGATGAGTGGCCTCCAGACAAGCAAGCGGGCACTCGCTTCCCCTGGGGTATAGTAGTGGTGGGGCTTTGGGTCCCTCCTCCAGTGATAGTACGTACCTTCTTCGGGAGTGGTCGGGCCGTGGCCTGGTGATTGGTTACTAGGACTCAGTACTCGAGCTATTGTAGCGGCTGTTATTCAGATGACCCGGATGATACTGCAGGGCGAGGGTAAATCCAGTTTTTCTGGTTACCCAATCGGTCAACGGGAAGAGCTCAAATTGATTACTCAGTTTTCTTCACCATACTACGAAGCTAAACTCAAAAGACGCCATATTGAAGTAGTGTGCCAGATAGTCGAGGGGAGAACACTGCAGCTTGTTCAGTAAATAAATTACTTGTAGAAGGAATTCTCAGAATCCTGTGGATGTTAAAGTCAATGACAACTCAAGTTCACAGTGAGAAAAATTGCGTGGTATGTCGTCGCGCTTAGTTAAATAGTCCTGCATATCATCCTAATGTAAATAAAAAGTATTTAATGCTTTTATTTACATATCACGACTGAGAGAAATAACAGTAAGTTTTTTATATACTGGGGACATGAGGGCATTTTTAAAGTCAGTATTCTTTTTTATGGTTTTACTTACTCAATTTACTAATTTATTTTTTAAAAAATGTCGCTTTACTTTTGAGAAAATGAACGGATATATATTATCTAATTTAATCACAAATATGCCGAGAAAAACATTTCCTTTAATATTTTCTACTTCATCAGAAAAATTCTGTTATGAACTTTCTAATGCAACATTATTCTAAAAAAAACCCGCCCAGATATCTTCGAACAGCAAATCCGCTGATTATAAATAATAGCTCCATCAGAATTTGGAAATTATGGAAAAATTATCTGTCAGATCAGAATTAGATGAATCAGAAAAATTTCATAGAATTCGTCAGAATTAGAAAAAATTATACTCCCTAGTAGTTAGTCCAGTCAACGAAGGGTTTGGAAACATTAAATCATATAGGTTTAAAAATTGGTATACATGTTCGTGAGGGGCTCCTGATGAACATACTAATACCCCGGTCCTGGGGGATGAGCTCGAGTCGCCATCTTGGATTTCATATGCCCTTTTCTAGTGTTTCTTGAATATCACGAAAACTATTAAATTTCAAATTATAATTGATTTAACAAATTAAAAACCGTTTGATTCCCTACAAATTTTTGCTATTATTTTTCTTCTAGGGTTAATAGTTTTTAAGATAATTGATCTCAAAGCGGGTGAATTTGTAAAAAATCTAAGTGGCAAATGACCGAATTCGAAAATTTTTCGAATTCGTTCGGTAATTTCGACAGTGAGTATGCAAGCAAATTTTTATCGCGAACCTGTCTAGCAATTTCCAGTCTTGGATAAGCGATAATGATATTTGCATAATGAATAAGTAACTGCCAAAACCACTGCACAAAGAGAAGTCGTTTTATCGGTAGTAATTTCTAAAGAATGTAAAGATAAAGTGAAAAGCCAAAAATATGCACTCATAGGAATCATAAGCTAATGTTTCATCAAGGCTTGAGCATTTCGAATATTTCTTCTTTCTTCGTTTTTCACAGTACTGAAAAAGTATTGTAAGTTTGAAAATTCCGACTTCGAGATTTTGCTGATTTTCGGCGTTTTCAATCTCTCCGAGTTCGAAAAAAAGTTTTTGGAATTGGACGTACGTTTTTCTGTCCCTCTGAGTATTGTACCATAAATCAAAGAAAAAAAGTTACGAGCTAGATGGTTGAAAATTGACATGTGGTCTGTACACTAAAATTGCAGATTTGTCTCAATTTTTTTAGCAAACCCGTCAAAGGAAAAAAGTACAGGGTGTCCCAAAAGTCCATGTCACATTTCAAAATTTAATAAAAAATCAAAAAATTGTGATATTGATGTGCGGCTTTCACTAAATTTCAATACACTCCATAAAGTTTTTTCTGACAAAGAATAGTTCAATTGTCTTAGTAAGGTTAGCTTCTGATCCGTCATTGCATGTAAGTATGATGACCTCAACAGAAAAAGCAAACTGCGTCAGTTGGTACTTTGAAACAAAGTCGATTATTCAAGTTCAAAGAAAGTTTCGTACTACGATTCATAAAGCCGCTGCTTGTCGAAACAGCATTTTGTCATGGCACCGAAGATTTTTAGAGACTGGAAGCGCGTTGGACAGACCAAGAAATGGTAGGCCACGCGCGTGAGATGATGCCGAACGAATCCGCCAAATGTTTATTCGCAGTCTTAGGGGTCTATTCTGGTACCCCCGGTTGGGTTGGGAGACGTCGCTTTTCCCGTTGTTAACGTGCGGAAAAAGTGACGTCTCCCGACCCAACCGGGGGTACCAGAATAGACCCGTTAATGGTCAACACGAAGTGCTTCACGGGAATTCAGAATTGCATGAACAACAGTGCATCGATACTTCTTTACGGTACAGACATTTTTAAAAATTAAATTTCTGATTTATTAACAATTCCTTTATGGCAAAAAAACTTTGTGGAGCTTTCTGCAATTTAGTGAAAACCACACACTGATACGACAATTTTTTTGATTTTTTAAAATTAAATTTTGAAATCCGTCAAGGACATTTGGGATACCCTGTACTTTTTTCTACACACATATTCGATTTCCCTCCCCATCCTATGAAAATAAAATTTAGCGCAGTTTACACCAACTAAGCGCCTCTGATGACGGTGGGGGCGAAAAACTCATTTTAATAATCCAGGCGCTAAACCACTGACGGAAGCTGACGGTTAATAGAAGTTTTACTGTATGTTACTTCCCTCTCTATAAATCTAACTTTTATCGATTAACCTTTTCTAAGGCCGTGGGAATATATTTCCTACCAAATTCATCAATTTGTAAACGCATTTTTTAAGACTGACGTAAGTTCTCGTCAAATTTTTCGATGAAACATAGACCTGGGTGTTCAATTTTTTTATCTTAAACCCTAACGAAGTGACTTGACTCGGTAATTAATTATTAATTAATTAACAAAAAATAATGTCATCTAATAAGATAAATGAATTTCTTTTCTTAAATTAATGTGAATTCCAAAGTTACAGTAGAGTCTCCCTACAACGAAATCTCCCTACAGAGAATTTCTCCCTATAACGAAATTTGTAATCGGAATGTTAAATAACATTCAAAATATTCTCCATATAACGAAGTGGTTGTCTCCCTATAACGAATTTTTTCAGACCTTTATCATTTCGATTTTTGTCATTTTTGAAGAAAGTTGCTAATTTCTGTGCAAACAAATCGCTCACACGTGTCTGTTTCTGGAACCACTCGCATTGTTCGTTCCAGCGATAACACGTAACAATAGAATGCTATGTGAAGGGTAATGCAGTTGTGGGAACCTGGGTTTCTACAGAGGGAGCAACATTTGTACGGGTCAAGATTCCAAGAATCGGGGTGGAGTGGGGTATGGAAACAGCAAATGGATGTGACAATACGCATTTTATGTTTATCCGTACTAGTACATATTATTCTCGAAATTGGTAAATTGTCTTCACTTTTGGGCATTTTATTTATACAATAAAAATTAGTATAATTTTAACAAATTTATAATAAATATTACTTCATTTTTAATTGAAAGTCATAATTAAATATTTTTGAACTTATCGCACATACTAAAAGGTTTGTAACATTTACTTAAATAACTGCAGAAATCTCTAATCTCCGTATAACGAAATTTTCTCTATAGCGAATTTTTCAACTGGAACCAAGCGATTTCGTTATAGGGAGATTCCACTGTATTTTATTATACCATTACTAGAAAAAAATGGCCCTATAAAGGGTTAACATACAGACATTTTAATCGCTCTCGAGCAAAAGAATGCAAACGATAAATAGTTTCGAAAGGACTAACATGCCCTTCCTGCTTCCAGGTGCCGATTCCCCAATGGACGGAGAGGACGCCAGCAGCCACAAAGGGAAAGAGAATAAAAGACCCAGCAGTCCAGAGATGAACCCCAAAGATGAGATCAGCGCTCCGGCGGCGAACCACAATGTAAGACACGTCATCGCTCAATCATCCTCCTAACTGGTTCTCTTGTTCTTTTGCCAATGCTGAAAAAGCCGATTTTTCAGATCTTTTTTATACGGAGCGCTACCGAAGGCATCGCCGGCATGACTAACTGGGTTTTAATGCGATTGCAGGGCGTTTAGTATGCATCGGAAAGTGATGCGATTAACTGTTTCTATTGTGATGACGAAGCTACACCCACAGTCTTAAAGGTCTTGTGCAAGCCTGCTTTATTGAATTCCATCTCATCTGGCACGAGCCGGAAGCTTTACTGCTTTCGATGAACACTGCCAGCTTTAGATGAAAAAACTTTTGACTCGAAATATACTCAGTTCAACTAGGAGTATATATTTAACAGCATGAGAAGTACAAATGAAATAAATGAGCCTACAAATAGTTAGAGCAGCGATTTTCAACCTGTGGGGAGTGATGACACTGAAAGGGGGGCGCGAGCATATCGAAAAGAAAATATTATTTTAAAAAAAATGACTTGAGGCTGTCTTCAAACAGCCGCTGCTGTCAAAGGCGTAGGACTATTTTACTCGCATGACTCTGGGGCTGTCCATAAATGATGTCACACTTTTTTTCAATATTTTTGACCCCCCTCCCCCCCATTTGTCACAAAGTGTCACACTTTACGATACCCCCTCCCCCCTGTCACATGTCACGCTATATTACATAAACATATACTTGCAGTTCAGAAACAAAGCACTACTTTATAGATCATATATCAAATTTTATTTTTAAACTTGTGTAACTTTAACTATGTGTTTTAATGACATTTGTGAGCATAACAATAATAATAATTATATGTGTACTTATTTTGTATGAAATAAGATTAAGGTTTACAACAAAAAACCTAATTAATATACAATAGTAATAAAATATTAATATAAAAGAGCAATTGAAAAAGTAGTATTTCGGAATTTGATATATTTTGCTTTAAATCTAATCTTTACTTTATGAACACAAAATTCTCTTAAACAGATTGAATTAAAAAAAAAAAACGCCTCAATAAGATCAACTTTGTTTGTGCCACTACCAGTTCTACCACTCACCCAGGTGGGGCGACGTATCTTTTGTTGGACATTTCAAGGATGTGACAGGGGGGAGGTTTTCTTCTAATGGTGAAGAATTTCTGCTGTTACCATATTCTCAGAACCTACTCTGAATGCATTTTTCGAAAAGAAAGGATAATAAGTGAGGGAAAAAAAAATCACATGAAAGTTGTTTTAGCCCCGATTAAAAAATTACCCCAAAATTTTGGTAATTTCAAAATAACTTCAAAATTTAATCTGCTGACTTTAAATTTTTTTTATTTTAACCAAAATGTGTGACATCACACTTCTTGTTACCCCCTCCCTCCCCCTTTTCACAAACTGTCACAATTTTAAGAACCCCTTCCCCCCTCCAAGCGTGACATCATTTGTGAACGGCCCCTCTTTTGTTTTTTCGGAGTTTCTCGTAAGTTTTTAGGTTTAAGTAAGTTTATTTGTAACTTATGTTGTTACCCTTTATCTCTAAAATAAGACCTTAGTTATGTTTTTAACTTATTTAGTTACCGAGATATAGAGGATCGCGTCACCAATTCATGCGTATTTTTGCCCAGCTTAGCGACTCAGTAGTCGCTGAACTACAATTCCGATTTTCATTTTTTTTTTGTAACTAATGTTGTTACCCTTTATCTCCAAAATAAGGCATTAGTTATGTTTTTAACATATGTAGTTACCGAAATATAGAGGATCTCCCATACCAAGTTTTGTGGCGCTTCGGCGTGTGAATCAAATTCCTTCCTGAGACCCCAATGGGAGGAACGTAGTCCTACGTTAAAATTGATTATTTTACTGAAAGGAAAGTAAAATAAAATACATTCTGACATAATAAAAAACAAAATACACATTTACACTGATATAATACACTTATAAATAGTATTGTAACAGTACTGCACGGTGTATTTAATAATTAACATACCAATACTAAAATAAAAACAATTTTAATAATTATTAGCGACTCTTCTCGGCGGACTTCTCGTGAGAATGTCGGATATGGTGGACGTAAGACAGAGCAATAGAGACTAGAGATAATAAGAGAGAGCAATTCTGGTTTTGTCAATGCAGCGGATTGGTGTAGCAAAATATCAATAAGTTTACTTATTCTTGGTAATTTGCAAGGTTTGTAATTAGGTCGTAGTGTAGCTTTAGCGTCAAAATGCCACGAATACATTATTATTGTATGAGAGGGGGCGATGAAAATTATGATTGAAAATTTGGTCGCAAATACTGAAAGGTTGAGAAACACTGAGTTACAAGGATTCATACTGAAATCACCCCGACCTATCTGAAGCCGCCTGGTGTATCTGAGTGACGGCCGCTGCAATATCTCAGGTGCTAAGGCCGGAGAACTAATGGCCATCGGCCCGACCCCTCCAATAGGAGGCACGCACTATCACCGGCAGATGGCAAGTCCCAACAATATTGTACCCACCAGGGAAGCGAGACTCCGCTTACTTATCCGGCGTCTTCTCATCCGCGTTCTCCTGGTGCACCCCAGTGGGGCATGGCTAGAAGGATATGTGTATAAAATGAACGTAAATGCGGTCATTAAACAAAACACGATGGACTGATAATTCGCGATTAACAATTTTCCTTCTAACAAACGCATTG
>BGPR01008199.1:0-14593 GCA_013235015.1 Araneus ventricosus
CTTTTACATTTTTTGTTACTTTTTTGCCATTTTTGTTGATCATTGAATTCTCAAAGTGGAAAAATAAGCCAATCAGAATAAAAACGAAAATACAAGATTTTAAAATAATTTCAGGGGGACTGCAGCTTTGCAGCTCTAATGGATGAGCAGATACTGGACTATTGATTTATCTTTATACCTTTAATTGCTCTAGAATAGCATTCAATCAATGTATCATATCATTCAAAAACTTACGATGTTCCGGGAGTATTCTGCGCATCATCTCTGTATTCTTCATCCTCTTCGAAAGCCGTATTAATTTCGGGCCTCGGGGATCTTGTGGAGCTTCTCGCACTTCTTGGCTCTCTTGGGTTACTGCGACTACTGTTGCTTCTTCTCAGATCCGCTCGATTGAAAACTTATGCAAACATAGAAAACAAAACGAATGATGACGAAATCATCTTAAACGAAACTACAAATCATTTAAAACTCAATTTAGTGGATTTTATGAAGGAAAAATAATATTTTAATAGTCACGCCTCGTAATAAAAACTGTTACAATGAGAAACAAAAATAATTTATCACGTTTCTGTTTTTCTACAAAACATAGCTTGCTATAAATTTAAGAAAAGAAACTTTATTGAAAAAGGGATATAATTTGTTTGAGAAATGTTTTTATATTCAAATTAAGCATTTACTAGTTCATTTATGATAATCATTTAGGATTTTGTGATATTAGCTTGAGACAAAATGCTATAACAGTCTTTATTTTCTCAATTTCTTAGCTATCTTTTGAACTAGGATCATTAAGGTTAAAAGATTTGATTAAGTAAATCATGATAAAATCGTTATATTGCGATAAAAATGACCCTAATATGGGGATAAATTTTATGAAATTAAAGCAGTGATTTATTAGGAATGGAAAGATGAACGAATTTTTACATTTAATAAAAAAATCTGTATACTTACTGTTAGCAGGCCTCATACCAATTTTTATCTATCAAAACCGTAGGGTTTACGAGTTATAATGTTTAGAAGTATGCGATTATACAGACCGACAGTCACTAAACCCTTTGACAGATTTGGCCCAAAATTTGATATGGACCTACATTCCTGATGATAAAACTGTGTACCAAATTTTATACATCTAGCTATTCAAAGTTTTGAGTTATAATGTTCACTTGAACGCGGACAGACGGACAAACAGACTCCCCGTAGACGGATTTTGTCCAAAATTTGACAGAAACCTACAAATTATGTGTCAATATCACATACCAAATTTCACCCCCTAGCTCTAATAGTTTTTGAGTTATCGTGTTCACAGACAGTCATAATTCCAAAATTGCGTTTTTTGGACTCAGGGAGGTCTAAAACGTGGAGATTCGTCAAAATCTCGAGTTTGAATTTCTTGCCGATTACAATAAATTCTCTTCTCGTATACGAGAAAGTAAAAAGCAGTGCCGGAACGGTGTTCCGACTCCGCTGCACCCCGATTCTCATTATATTAATCTAAGTAGGTAAACTTGCCGCAAGGGTGTAGAGGAGCCGAACGCCATTCTGGCACTGCTTTTTTTTACGAGAAATAAATAACGAAAAATTGTGAAAACGTCCTTAAAACTGCGCGATTTTTTCCACCCAGGTTAGAGCTTTCCGGCACTGCTTTTAAAGCGTTCCGGCACTTCCTATTTTGCGACTACACCACTGGCTCGTAGGCAGATTTTCGTAACAATCAGGAGTGGCGTAATAGTCTGTCCGACGGGGGAGGGGGCCAGGGTCTCCTCGACATGGGGGCACATCCTGCTGTGCAAGGGGAGGAGCATATTGATGACCATCTCAAATTTTCTTCATGCCTTCATTTATCTACTAGTTGAATAGTCCGCTGCGTGAAAGGGGTGTAAAAATTTGCCCCGACGGGGTGGGGCACAGCATCCCCGACGGGGTCCTGTCCTCCCCCGAACGCCCCACTGGCGCCACTCCTGGTAACAATAGGTGACATGGGTGGGTGGCCGGGCAACTGGAAGAAAGACTTCCATCCACCGATAAGTCACCACAGTCATAATTCGTAACGGGGAGGATGGCGGGGGAAGGATAGATTTTAAGTGACAACCAGTGGGGTAGTCTCAGTGGCGGTTTCTCGCACAGGCGTTAGAGGCGCTCGCCTCATGCCTCAAAACCTATTTGACGTACAATACACTGCTAAGCCGACGACATATTTGCGACTTTGGGAAGGGGCAGGGGGCCTCAACAGCAATTTAGCTTCTGTGGTCTCATATTGACAAAATCCGCCACTGAGTAGTCTCAAAATAAGCAGCGTCGGAACGCTATAAAAGCATCTGAACGCTCTAACCCGGGTGACAAAAATCGCTCTGTTTTATCCCTTCAGCACACGCACCCATTTTTGGAATGTTAGCAAACGCGCGGGGTCGTTTTGACCCCAAATTTTTAGACATTTACACTTTATTTTGTTGGCTATTTGTACAAAAATAAAATATGGTCAAAGTATAAGAACATTTTATAGTAAAAATAACTTGTATTTAAGACACAAATGCGATTTTTAATAAGGAGAAGGAAAGTTGGAGTTATATCCTTTTTTCCTTCTTTTCTGTATTCTTTTCTTTTCCGCTGCGCACTTTCGTACGCTTCCACAGCCATAACGTTGAATTAACCTGAAACGTTAGCACACGCACGGGTCAATTTGACCTCAACGCTCCCAGTAAAAAGTGAGAAACCCCGTTTCACCGGTTTTGGCCTTCTTATCCTCTTCTTCTAGCTCCCCTATGAAGGTGCAGGAAGTAACAGGGGCAAGTGTTTAGAAATTTCTAGAATTTTTTTAACAAAATAGAAAGGACGAGGTCAAAAAGAGGGTTAAGGACGTATTCACAATTTTTGGTTATTTATTTCTCGTCAAAAAAGCTGTGCTGGAATGGCGTTCCGGTGTGTGCCGGCTCCACTACACCCCTGTTGACGGCAAACCTATTTATTAATTGCTCAGTCAAATCATGTGTTACTGTCGTATAATAATTTCTTAACGAGTCTTGTTTATTTGTCTTTTGTAGGTATTTGGTTTTATGTATGGGGCCCTCGCCCGGGTGGCATAATACCAACCTTTACAGGAATAGGGACAATGGAGAAATTTCAAGCATGCTGATTAGTTGTTTCAGCAACGTCACGTATGACGTCAGATTATTACTTGTTCTTGAAGTATTAATAAAAAAAATGCATAAGAAATACAAATGTTTAAAAAGTATCACCTTTTTTGTTTTTCTTTTGAAACCTTCCCTTAATTATCAGGGCTTTCTTTTCAATTTTAATAATGAGCAGTAGTTCATACAGATATCATAAATATTATATATGTACGAAAGAGAAAGAGTGACCATGTGTAAGTGATAAGTTCCAGTTAAGGAATAAAAATATACTAAAAAAATTCATAAAGCTTTCATATCAGCAGATAAATTGAAAAATTATTTAGTTATTAACGATATCCCTTTCTCAAAACGAAAAGTCTAAATAAATTACTTCCTTTTTTATTACTTAAATTGTAATATCAGGAAGAAATAGGAAAAAAAGTTTGAAAAATTGAAAACTCAGAAATTATAAAATTATTGACAGTGCAAAATATTCACATTGAAAAATAATGGCTTTCAATTTAAATTCGAAAGACTGCATTTTAATTTAAAAAGAAAATTTTAGATATTTAATTAAAAATAGCAGTTATCATATTTTGTTCAGAGATGGCGCCACTATGTATTTTGTTCACACTCAATATTACAAGCCATTCTGTCGAGCTCAAATTTGTTGTAGAAAGATTGAAATTCATTGGAAATAACAAAGGTATTTTCGTTAGTACAATTCGTTTAAAAATAGTATTTTTAGGTGTTAATTCGTATTCATCAGAGGATAAACTTTAAATGTACTTTGATCACCACTATAAGGTAACTAGACAGTAAGTTAATGACATCATACGCGATGCTGCTGAAACAACCAATCAGCACGCTCAAAATTTCTCCATTGTCCCTATTCCTGTAAAGGTTGGTATTATGCGCCCGGGTGTGTGAGGGGCCCTCATGCTAGTACTTTGTTCCGCGGCTCGGCTCTCGGCGGCTGAGGACATTTGTCTAAAAGATGATGAGCAGTGAAAGCAGAGTGAGATAATCGTTAAATAACTTTTCGTTCACATATGTATGTTCGCTCATTATGGGATAAAACGCTTGCTAAAGCGCTTATCATACGTACAAAAATACAGTCAACGCAACCGCCAACTCAACTGTATCTCCAACTCTGATCCCAGTAGGATCAGAACTGGAGATACAGGTTGCCAGCTTTGGGTAAGGAGTTGCAGCAGTTTTTATTTTCCGACCGTCAGAAATATAACTCTATCCTTATATTTGGCGATAATCTTATTCGTGGTTGTTTGTTGTTGTTGTCACATCTACGGAGCTTTTTGTATTAATTCATATAATCTAGGTCTCAAGTACTTGTGCGTACTATTTTAACTGTAACCTGCTATAACTGTTGAACGAGAGTTTTTATTTCAGTTTCACTTCCTTCTTCTACGAATAAATGTGTTGCATGGAAGAATGACTGGTTATTTTCGTATCATGAATCCAGAATTGTTTTAAAGCCACGGTTTTTTTAAAAGCTATATTTTTTAAAGCAATTGCAGTTATTGATACGCTGCTAGCGTAATGAGTTATTTCTTTGCATAACGGATAACAGAACAGTTGTCGCTTATTTTGATTCTATACGCGTTATTAACCTTCCAGCGGGCGCGTCTGCACAAATTTTACACGACATATCGTGCATCGTATTACATAAATATATCGTGCTGTTTTGCAAAAATAAATACAACTTTTATTTATGTTATCAGTATTTATTAGCTTAATAGTAAACAAAGTTTTTATAAATAAAAATTGCACTTAAATTTATAAAAGAACGATATAAATATGTAATACAATGCACAATGCCAGTATCTTTTGAAAACGCGCGCCCGCTGGAAGGTTAATACAGAGGATGGACAGAAATATGAGGCAATGCATATCAACTGGGGAACGACCACTTCTTGGAAGCCGCCATCTTTGAGTATGACGTTGTGTGTTATGACGAAAGCAGTCAACAATTCATCTGATTGGTTCAGATACAAGGTTGGGTCAACTCTGTCGAGAGAAATCGACAGGGTTGAGTATATTTTCTTTAACCCCAACTTCCACATCAGACGGCAGATTAAACTCAATTCTCAAGTTTTGAGTACGGTTGAGTTGAGGGTTGGCAAATTTTTGCTCGTGTGATATGACTTTAAGACTAGTCGCTCTGAGAATCAGCACTTCTTGTAGGTCTTACAGACAACACATTAATCCAGGTTTTGACAGTTTGCAACTTATTTTCGACATGCAGATTATTCTATGATCTACAAATAGAATGGGTCTAATGAAGGATAGATATCTTAGCATCAGAGTATGGGAGTGGTTGAGGTAAAAATTAGAAAGCTGTTGTAGCAAGTGCCAGTATGGTCATGAAGTCTCATAAGCAAGCATAATTATTCCTAATGATCAAGTGTGAAAGTCAAAAGTGAACCATGGAAATTTTAACGTAAGATTCCTGAGTAAAAGTTGACTTGATTTGAATTGTATCTCCGAGAGATACGAGGTTTAGGGATTTTTAGCAACAAAGGCTGTTATCCCCTAGTTCAAAAAATATTCACTCCAAAGTTCGTTTCAATCTGCTTAAAAATTAAGTAAAATTGCCATCAGGAGATGGACTAGAAAAATTGCCGATCTGATTCGGTCAAGAGAAAAAAAAAAGGTACCTTCCTAGAAAGGCCTTCATATTCTTTCCTGAGTAGAAGTTATTGCATTTGATAACACTATTTATACGAAAACCCTAATGTATGCTTTCACCACAACTCATCTTAAAATTATTGATTTAAGGCAACAGAAACAGTAGCGCTTTTCATTCTGATAATTACAACACTTATTCCATTAGCAATATACTAATGGAATAAAAAATATGTAAAATGATCTAAGAAAGGAAAAAACCCTTTCAGAAAGCTACACATTTTGAAGTTCTGCTCATTTTTACTTTCTCGTAAACGAATTAAACAAAGAGAAAGCATTGCAGTCGTCAACAACAACAAAAAAAATCGAACTCGAGATTTTGATGAATCTCCACGTTTTAGACCTTTCCGAGTCCGAAAAACACAATTCTGGAATTATGTCTGTCTGTGAACAGGATAACTCGAAAACGATTAGAGCTAGAGGGATGAAATTTGGTATGCGATCTTGACACATAATTTGTAGGTTTCTGTCAAATTTTGGATAAAATCTGATCACGGTTAGTCGATTTATCTGTCCGTGTTCATGTGAACACGATAACTCAAAAACTTAAATAGTTATATAGATAAAATTTGGCACACAGTTTTATCATCATGAATATATGTTCGTATCAAATTTTGGACCAAATCCGTCAAAGGATTGACTGTCTGTCGGTCTGTATAATCGCATACTTGTGAATATGGTAACTCCTAAACTCTATGACTTAGATAAATAAAAATTTGTAAGAGATCTGCTAATACTAATTGTATATCCATGCCTAATTTTCGTTTCAATCGGTTGAAAAAAAGGAGTTCAAATTTCATATTCGGTTTCTTTGCCATTCTACGACGCAAAACCAGTAGGTAAATATTTTTGGGGTATTTAACCAAGGCCTAGTTATTTTGAAAAGAAAATTATGAATGGTGATTTACAATGGAACATAAAACTCATGAATTCCTGAAACTAAATATTTTGCAAAAAGAATTGCGTATGTTCTCAATTTTTACGTGCTCTGAGGTACCACAACTTTATTTAAGGTTTTTGAGCAAGAAATCTTACTACAGATATCACGCAAGATTTCACCATACCTTCCATCTGGAAAATGTCAGAACGAAGTTTTGATTCGGGTTGCCATAATTTCCGAAGCGCGTGTTTGCGGCTCGATACAATTTCCTTCGTAGACCGCCAAAGTCAAACACCAACCACACTAACTTAAGTAAAACAAGTATGCGATTATACAGACCTACAGACAGTCCACCCTTTGTCGGATTTGGTCCAAAATTTTATACGGACCTACATTCATGATGATAAAACTGTGTACCAAATTTTATCCATCTAGCTATTCAAGTTTTTGAGTTATAGTGTTCGCATGACTTCGGACATACAGACAGATAGACTTCCCGTTGACGGATTTTGTCCAAAATTTGATAGAAACCTACAAATTATGTTTAAAGACCACATACCAAATTTCATAACCGTAGCTCTCATAGTTTTCGAGTTATCGTGTTCACAGACAGACATAATTCCAAAATTGTGTTTTCAGGACTCAGGGAGGTCTAAAACGTGGAGATTCGTCAAAATCTGGAGTTCGAATTTTTTGACGATTACAATACTTTCTCTTTGTATACGAAAAAGTAAAAAAGAAGTGTTTCCACACTTTTGTTAGGGAATGGCGCTTGGTGTATCCCCCCCCCTCCCACACACACCCGTGTTAGAGAGGATAGGAGAAAGTTTTGGGGAGATTTGGGCAGTTTGTCATTTTCTGAAATTTGAAATTTCAAACCGGACAACTCACCAGTGTCTGAGTCTTGTTCTGCCCCACTTGATAAGACTTCCTCATCATTTTTCCAAGTGGAACGCCTGCCTTGGTCATTGGTGACGCAAACTTTTGGCACGGTGTTTGCAACGTAATTAGAAAAGTAGTCATTCTCAGTCTGTGGAACCATCTGCTCTCCTCCTGATTTGAAGATGGCCTTTTTTATTTTTTTCGAAAACCTGTTAAAATAGAAATACATTTAAAAAAATTGTTTCAAGATTAAAATGATTGGCTGAGTTAAAAATGCAATTTAAGTGATTGATCAATTTTTTTAACTCCTACTTTTCCTGATGCTTCTAATGACATTTTTCAATAACGTCAGGAAACATCCGAAATATTTATAAATAAACAGCAATAAAATTTTTTTAGCATTCATTTGAAGCATACACTGTTTAAATTATACATGGTTAAGTTCTTTATAACACTGTACTTCTCTATTTAATTTGACTCGACACCGTTGTAAGGTAGGTAAAAATTGTTTTAATTTTCGCATCTGTTATTTGGTAACATCCACGTTAGCTCTAACGGTTGGGTTGGAGGGAAAAAAATATTTAGAAGCAAAAAAAGAAGGAAAAAAAAAACCCCCCACTATTTTATAATTCAGTAATTTATGCATAAACTTCTTTCATTTGCGTATTCATTTCAGCTAGAAATAAAATTTTTACGACTTTATGCAAATGCGGAATTTTTTCTCGTTACGTAGTATGCACGTATGCAGGCAAATAAAACATGCGTATTTTTATCAGCAACTAATCCACTCTTTTTAATTGCTGAATAATATAAAGAAATTTAATTACATTTCGTTGCTTGCAAAGTTTCAATAAAATCCAAACAAGGCTGTCAGAGCCACAGAGAAAGAGCACCAGAGGTCTCACTCCGGAGTTTGGTTAACTATCGCAGCGCCACCTACGCTGGACAATCTGTGAGAGAACTACAAACCACAACAGGACGCCATTTATTGTATATCGAACAAAATCAACCGAAAAGCCGCCATATTGAGTTGCCGGTTTAATTCCTGCTGCTGCTTGTCAAATATCCCTGATTATTTATTAAAATAGTTTTTTTTTTGGTTTAGAATTAGGCCCAATACTTTATTTAGAATTGATATTATCGTCAATATTGTCGAAAAACGTTAAAAATTCGATAAAAATAATGGCTATAGGAATTGAAATAATTGTTTACATCGTTGTCATGACAATAGGGAAACTCTCGCATCACAGTGACGTAGTTCGATTAGTTCCCACTGTCGCACATTGGTGGCGTACTGTCTATGTGAAGTGCAATGCTAAAAAAGTTGCCATTAGTGTCTATGGGAGTGAGACCTCTGTATTTCTTTCTCTGTGTTCAGAGCCGTCTTAACAAATTTGAGTGCTCTGGGCTAGAGTTACTGGAGCCCATCAGAACCGTAAGTATGAATTTGAACTCCTATGGTCCAAAGAAAATATCTATGCCGTGAAATAATTTAGAAGCAAAATAAAGTCACCTTTTCTCTGATTAATGCCTTACAATCTGGCACCGTTTCGTAATTAAAATCATAATTAAATTGTTAGACATTTTGTAAAAATTTAGCAATAGATTTATTTTCGGATCCAAGGTTAGTAGTGACCCTAGGTATTTTTCCAATTCCATACCGTGATATCAGATTGATTCGAACCCTATCGGTGCGCGTTTAGTCATCTGCGGTTGGCAATATTTTGAATGCAAATAAAACGAATTTTTGATACGCAACGAAAAGAATATGAAGGCCTTTCTCTGAGGATGCCATTTTTTTCCTCTTGACCGAATCAGATCGGCAATAATTTTTAGCCCGTCTTTTGATGGCAATTTTCATCTCTTTTTGATTACGGATTGAAAAGAACTTTGGAATGAATAGGGGATAATAGCCTTTGTTGCTGAAAATCCCCGAAACTCCTCAATCAAATCAAATCAAATCAAAATTGATACACAACTGCAATGACGGTTTGTTGACATGATTTTGTCAGCTGGATATGAGAACGGGAGAATGATATACGTGCACGAGATCGGGTTATGTTTTCTGGCAATATTTTTCGTATTAGAGAAGTATTTTATAAACTTATTTTATAGTTTTGATTACTCCCGTGAAGAGTATTATGGTTTGGATTAATAATAAATCATTTTTAAGAAAACCTGATCTCGTAACTGTGCCACCTCTACGAACTTTTCACTGTCAATTCTGCTAAAGGTGTTTAACACATTGTCGTCGATAATATAAATAAATCTTTTGGCTCAAAATTAACATAAAATCAATATAGTAAATTTGTGGCTGCCCTTGGATCGCTGACGCCAATGGGCTACAGTCCAATCAGCCCATTGGATTTTATTTATTTACAACCCGCCCCGGCCCAACCTACCCAAGAGGGTGTAAGGCCTTCCACACGAGTTCGTGAATGAGAAGCCGCCGGATAAGTAAGCGGGTTCTCGCTTCCTCGGTGGATATAATAATGATGGTGTTACTTTTAGGGCACATCATCGATGACTGGTCGTACCCCTATAATGGGGGGTCGCCACATGAGCCTGTCGTAATGGGGCACATTGCCCGATGTGTGTGAGAGCGGCGGGTTATTCATTTGTTTCCGTATAGTGATTCCGTGCGATTATTTCCGTGTACTACTAGCATTGAAGAATCTGACAGATTTACACTCTGTCAATATTTTCGCGCTCCCCAAATCCTTGTGCATTGCACTATTTGACGACGAACCCATAATAAGAAATTCTGATTTAGTCTTCTTGCGTCGTACGGCCAGATGTATCTGTGCATGTCACGAAGTGCAGTTTTCAGATGGTAGAGCGATTTTTGCTGCACAATCTGAAAACTGGTTTAAGTCTGATTGACCTGTTCTTGGCATATCAGCTGTCCTCGCATATCCTTGGTTCTATTAACACCTTCTGAAGACAAAAATTGGATCATCACTGAGGACAAAAATTGGATCTTCACTGAAGACAAAAATTGGATCTTCACTGAAGACAAAAATTGGATCTCACTGAAGACAAAAATTGGATAATCACTACAAGCTGAGCCTTTTTGGTGGAATCCATGGCACAACGTTACTCGTTATGCCACTTCTGTGTCACTCATCGACATATAGCCACTAACGGTTTTATGCCAGATGAATCATGGCATAAACAGCCATTTACCAGAGAAATCGGAAAGTTTTTTTCACAACGCTAGAGCAACAGTCCCACTTTCAACTGGGCTCGCCTTATATTTAATGTTGCAGTCGCTCTTGTCATACCATCTGTAACTGACTGCGACTGGCGGTAGAAGCACTGCCTTCTGGAGCTACGAACTGCCGGTTCCGCAGGCCAAGCGAGCGACTGTGATGCGTTGCTAACTAATAATTCTCATTTTTATGTTTTGTTTAATTTTGAAATTAAATGTGTAAACTTGTCCATGTGCAACGTAAACATAAATAAATAATTATCACACCAGTCAGTGGCGGCTCGTCCATTAGGGCCGCAGAGCTGCAGCACCCCCGAAATCATTCTAAAAGTTTGTGTTTCAGTTTTTAAAAAATCCTATTGGGTTATTTTTCTCATTGAAAATGTCGAACAACAACGGAAATGAAGGAAAAGAAAAGCGAAAGCAAAGAAAGAAGACAGAAAATACGTCAATAAGCAGGAGATACACAAGTCAGGGCCGTTCGGGAAACAGCTCTCACAAGCATGAAAATTCGCTCACTGCGCAACAGCTAAGCGACGCTTCGGAAGCCGAAACCAATATTTCCTCCCATTGAGTTTGGCCGTGGCTTGAGCTGCATTCGATGCAGACATTGGCGCAAGGCCAACTGTGTGATGCTCCTTTCTTTTCCCTCCAAGCCGAGAATGGTCTTCGCCCTTTTGGTTGATTTTTCTTCGGTTGTTTCTAGTTCGCCATTATTTGGTTGCGGTTTCGCTTTCACGTTGCTCCACGGAAACTCGTCTGCTTTAATAAGCATTCGTTTTCTTTTATTAGAAATCTCTCGTGGAAAAACGATACGTCAAAAATTTTCTAAAATACAATTCACATAATTAAGACTAACAATTTTGGACTATTAAGTAAGACTGTTTTCCAAAAATTCTATTTTTAAAAACAGTCTTACTTCAAGTTACTACTTCATGTTCAGTCTTACTACCTTATGTTATTATTATTATTTTTTTGCAGCACTACTTGTTTCTGAGTTAACGAGCCGCCACTGCGTTAGACTGTTTACTGAACCCCACAATGTATCATTAATTAAACAGAACTGCTGATTAATTTTCTGAACTGAGATTTAATTTTAATTAATCTGATTAATTAATTAATTAATCGGATTAATCTGATTAATTAATCTGATCTAATTAATCTGATTAATTAATTAATTAATCTGATCTACTTAATCTGATTAATTAATCTGATCTAATTAATTGATCTGATTAATTGATTAATCTGATTAATTTAAGAACCGAGATTTAATTTTCTAATTCTCCTAATTTTCCTTGTAGTTATCTTGAGAACGACAAAAAAGAATTAAGAAGGAAGGAAACTAAGGAATTCTAAGAAGCCGTCCTTCTGAAACGAAGCAATAAAAAAATGTGGAAAATTTCACCAAAATAGTTATTTTAACGTAGGCGGACACTTGCAAAGGTTTCAAGAGAGATGAGAACCTCTTAAATCTGGTATATTTCACCACTAGTTATGGAAAGATCGGAACATCAAGACGAAGTGCTAACCTTCACTTCTCCTGACAGAAATAGAAAAATTCATTTGCCTCGTACAGAGATGGTAAAAACTCTTTGAAAGCAATTAAGGAATCCTAATTTGGAATTTTAATATTTCGCCGCTTTGCTATCATCTAGAAACTCAGCTAATTCGCAGTTGACGGAACCGCAGTAAAAATTACATTTTTCAAAAATTTTGGGTGAGAAAAATTTGGTCTAAAAATGAGAAAGGCAAAAAAAGGAATTAACGATTTATTTTTTTCATATTTATCTCCTAAATGAACAGTAAGCAATTTTAAAAAAGAGAGCAATATTAAGGGCAATTAAAATTTTAAAAAATAATTCAAAAAATAATTTTAGTAAATAAGTAAATTTGATGAAAAAAAACAGCATAGTTAGGGTTACCATAATTTTTTTAGTTGAAATTCGGACACGCCTGGGCGGCAGGGGAGGGGGGTTGAAGGGTCTTGGGGGGTGAAAGTATAGTTTAAAATTCTAAAAGCTGCCTACCAATGCCCCCTTTCATAACACTAGCGCATAGTTTGAAGATGTGAAAAAATATTTAAGGCGCCAGAACTCAAAGAAGACGCAATATTTGTTAATGTTTGGTAATTCAAAATTATAATAATGAAAAACAGAACTAAAATAAAACTACCAAAACTTTTAATTGTGAGTTTGTACTGGGGTCGGGATGAGGAGGATCCTCCACTTTCTCGTCCATAATGAATGTATAAACAATTAATTTTCTTTCATTGACGGAATGATGACAGTTTTTCTCTATTACAACCAAATTTTTCTCTCCGCATTCATTGGCGTTAATCCCGACATTTTGAAGATCCGGACACTAGTTCGGGCGAAATCAGGACGTATGGTAACCCTAAGCATACTGCGCTTTGAATACAACATTTGTATAATACAACATTTGTATACTGGAGTGAATTAAGAGTCTTAAAACTCAGTCTTACGATCACAGATGAACCAAGTTATGGACGCATTTAACTATAGGAAACAATTCAGAAAAATAAACGCTTTTTTTTACAGTTTTTAGTATCAACTTCTAACTAACCAAAATAAACGCTTTTTTTACAGTTTTTAGTATCAACTTCTAACTAACCAAAATAAACTCGAATAATAGGCGATATTTTAGCGTTGTACTAGCAGTACGCGCACGGCGTTGCCCGTGGAATCAGGACTTCAACAAAATGGGAAAAAAGAAGGACCACTAATGACACGAAAAAGTTTTGAAAACAAAATCAAAATAAAACGTACACATCGGATTGCAGAAATATTGAAATTGCAACTAAATGCTTTGAATTTTCAAAGCAATATTTCTAGTGAATAATTTTTAACTGCGCATGCGCGAAATATCGTATAATATTTCTATCATAGTTTCTAAGTCAGATATATAGGACAACTTATAGAAAAATTCCAGTTGAATACCCTTCAGAAAGATATCGGCATTTGAGGAGAGCTGAATTTTACTTGCTTCTAAGAGTAATTTTTAAAAGCAGCCGGTGAACTTAAATCAGTGTATAGAAAAAGTAAATTCTTTTTCATTCTAACTATTTTTTACTTTTTAGTCTTTTATTTATAATTTATTGTAATACTTTGGCTCAAGTATTTATTTCAAGAATTAAACAATACTCGAAATCAATTTTTTTTTTAAATTCCCTACCAGGTAGCGCCCCTTGTATGGAATAAAAATTTAATTAAATTAATAAATTGACTGAATATCTACTGACTACTACTCAATCAATCTGCGGAAAGCCAAGTTCTGAAAGTATAAAAATAGTGCATTGTCATCGAGAATACACAAGAGTACAAAGTTTTAAAACTGTAGAATATCAGGAAGTAGGTGAAAAATGTATTACAAATTTCTATCTTTGCAAGCATGAAACAAGTCATGTTAAACAAAAATGTGTAAATAATGCATGCTTAAATCATCAAAAATTTCTGCGTTGTAAATGCAGTCGGATGAACTGGTACCTGATTCATAAAAATGATCATACTGGGCAGTCATTTTTATAGAAATTTGATTATTTGTGCGATATATTTCTTTTTCCTTTGTATACTTGGAAATGAGAAACTTTTTTGGAATGGGCTCGCCTAAATATTTTTCAAAATTGGAATTTAAATAGAATTTTACTTACATTCGGGAGAAAGGAGTGTGTTTCCAGTTCCATATGAGAACACAAAGGAGGCAGCATAGCACTGGTGCGATCGCATACAATATAATGTGAGTCTGGTCTTTACGACGAGTCTCCTTCGGGCATTTTTTTATCTGAAAGATAAA
>BGPR01008199.1:34617-64615 GCA_013235015.1 Araneus ventricosus
AAATATTTTCAAGTTTAAGTACTAATACAACTTCAAATTTAATTAAACAGTTATTCGCGGCAGCATCTTTTATTGATTTTCGTTTGCCCTATCCTGTATCTCTGACCCCTCTGTCAGCAGCTACACAGCACAGCTACATCTTTTATTGATTTTCGTTTGCCCTATCCTGTATCTCTGATCCCTCTGTCAGCAGCTAAATAGCTCTTCTTTTTCTCTCCGTACTTTGAACCATTTAGCACGAGTCTTGAGATCTATGATGCTCCATTTTCCTCTCCCCATCATTGCCACGGTGACAACAGAAGTTCCTTCATGTCATGTCTCTTATTACAGTGCCCCGAAGTGCCATTCTCATCTTTTCAGTGTTTGTGTGCTCGAGCGGAAGAACATCACGTAGTGTTCCTTTTTTCCTCCCTTGGTCCTCTCCCTTCGGTACGAACTGCACATTCAGAAACCTAGAATGACCTTACATAATAAATAGGATTATTTAAAAAGATTTGAAATTGAAATGAAACATAGCTTTGCAATTAAACTAACGTCATTAGATATTTTCGTGGATATTAAAAGGTATGCAAGCTACGAAATAAAAGCGGAAGTACAAACTGTTCTGTTAATCTCCAAAAGAAAGCTATATTTTTGCCATAACTTTAACAGCGGCAAAAATACGTGAATGAAGGATTTGACGAAACAATAAAACTGAATTTATTTTAATTACAACAACAGAAAACATTGTTACAAATTGTGCTTAAAATGAATTTTGAAATGTTTATTACAGTTTATTACATCATACGGGAATTAAATTGGTATCATTAAAAAGATAATTTTTTGCCCTTTAAGAGAGTATATAAATGATTATCGTGTGATGTTATTCCAGAAGTTATTGGAGAAAAAATGAGCAAAATCGCAGAAAATTGGCTTAATTTTTGTTATTTAATTGATATGTTACCGGCAAAGTATGAAATCCGACATTCTATAGAATGCCTAGGCATTGTATATAATGCCTAAAACTAGTCGGCAACGTATGAAACGATTTATATTTCACGCATTTCCTAGGCATTCTATAGAATGCCAAATGACAAACCGGCAAAGTATGAAATAAATCGCCGATTTGGTTATATAAGAAATAAAGTTAAGTGCAATTTAAAATTAAATTATTTGCTTCCTTGATATAATAAGTAGATTCACACTTTATTTTATTTTCTGTCATAAGAAAGGCATAAACTTTGATATGAAAACTTTCATTTTGTTTTACGAATCTTGAATAAAAGATTTTTTATTGGTACTTTTTTATTATTTTTTCTAAATAACATTTGTATTTTTGAGGAATGCACGCCTTTTAAATAATATTATGAACTTTTTTCCATACTTTGCCAAAATAGCATTTGTCATTCTATAGAATGCCTAGGTATTATATACAATGCCTAGGAAATGTATATAATAAATCTCATATTTCATACTTTGCCTAAAAAGCTCTGCATTCTATACAATACCATTTTATGTATTCTATAGAATGCCGGCATTTCACACATTGCCGGTAACAGATACACGCATATTTTCATTTTTATAGGCAAAGACGTGTTCCAAGGACCACCACCACTATTTATTTCAAGCCTACTGTCAAAGAAAGAGATCAAAATCAACGATGAAAATGCTTACATCGTGTTTGTAGCTGCTTCAACCCGATCTCTTTATAGCGGTTTCGAAATTACTTGGAAGTACAATGGTAATGATTGCGCACAAATTTAATTATTTCTTTTAAAGTTACAAAATATTATAATCGTTTTATAGAGAACTATATTTCTAAAAATATTATTTAGTGGCGAAAGTGTTCCTTCAGATGAACAGGTAGATGTATGTAGCAAGTTACAATTAACATATATAAACAGAATTCTGTATTATCCAAAAAGTGATTGGAATTACTTTTAGATCATAAAAAAAGATCCTTTGGCAAACCTCAGCTTTTCTTACTTTTTCTAACAGGTACAAGAATAACCGGAAAAGAAGACGTGACTGTTGATCCTGCGACCTATGATGAATCGGATTCTATGCCGATTTGCATATATAATATCAGTGCAGCGTTGAATGAGGTTAGTGTTCTATGCCGATTTGCATATATAAGTGCAGCGTTGAATGAGGTTAGTGTTCTCTCAAATATAGCGATCTTCTAATGATGCAACAAGAAAAGTTAAAACCGCAAACAAAGAAAAGTAGAAATCTTTTTAGAAAATATACAGTGTGCCCACTAAAGTCCCTCACCACCCTTTTAACTACCGAATGGCTGCAGCTATCTTCATAAGAGTGGTGTCTAGGCATGGTAAAGTGACTATGCGCTACCGGATGAAACTTACAGCGCCACCTGGTGGAAAACGGTGGAATTAACGTTGTTATCTCTAAAACGGTACGAGATAGAGGAAAAAAGTGAATTACAAAGTTGTAGAGCATTATCGATTTAGTACAAAAAGACACCTTATGGTCATGAATGCTGAAAACAGAACGCTTAAAATGCACATTGTTTGTTTACGGCATACGCCTCATTACGGATGCTTGTGCCAACTTGACACCCGCTATGCTACACCGTGTGCAACGTAAAGTTCAAGCAAGGGTCTAGATCTTCATTGTAGCTGACGGAGAGAAGTTTGAACATCGAAAATAAAGGTATCTTGTGATAACTAGTTTTTTTTCTTTCTAAGAATGTTTTGTCACGTGTCAGTGTAGGAAATCGCGAAAAAACAAATACGTGTTGTAAGCGTTCTGTTCTAAACATTTACGTCCACAAGGTATATTTTTGTACTACATCGAAGATGCTCTACAACTTTGTAATTCACTTTTTTCCTCTATCTCGTACCGATTTAGAGGTAATAACGCTAATTCCACCGTTTTCCACCAGGTGGCGTTGTAAGTGGTTTCATCTAGTAGCGCATAGTCAATTTACCATGCCTAGACACCACACTTATGAAGATATCTGCAGCCATTCGGAAGTTTTAAAAGGGTGGTAAGGGACTTTAGTGGGCACCCTGTATACAGAGCGTCCACTCCAAATAGGACCAACAATAAAACTCGCGCCATAGCACTGCGAGACTTTAAACAGCATTATTTCATTGTTAGAGAACCTAAATTTCAGTCATTTTAAATTTAAAAGAGTCATTGTCGTTCTAATTTCAAATTTAATAGCTCTAAAATATTGAAATAAAATTTTCTATCGATTGATATAAAATTTATCTTTCTATGATCAATAGTTCCCGAGAAATTTTAAATTATACTAATCATATATTTCAAATTAATTTCCGTTTTTTAATAGAAAGTAGTAAATTACGTCAGTTGTATATCATACGCGTGATATAGTTTATTGATCACATTATTTATTCCAATTGTGATGATATAATTTGATAATATTTTTTGGCAACGTTTGATAAGAGAGAAGTGCTTTGTTTTGATTAGACATCTGAAGTCAAGGAAAATTGCCAAACAACGAAAAATACTTCACACGGAATATTGTTTACCAAGATGTTTTTTGAATAAAGAAATATGTAAATAATATGTAAATTTTAAAAAAATATTTCCTGTCATAAAACATATGTTTATTTTATTTGTTTTCAATCAATGTTAAACATTTCTCTCGCATATATATCTATTTAAACACATCAAATTTGACGGGAAATCTCTCGAATGAAGAGGCAATTCGCACCCGTCATACCATGACGGGTGATTTTCCAGTATATTATATGTTGATCCATAACCTGTACATTATTTACAGACAACGTCGATACATTACCTGTACATTATTTATAAATGATAGATGTTTCATTACGATGAAGTGGAATTTTATTTACAACAGAATTGAATGAGACTGCGTGACAACGGTTATAATCAATGACAACTAAAATTGATGCGCAAGAACCTTTGAGCAGCCATGATTCAATACTTGATTCTACACTTCTTAGGACTTTATAATTATTTCAATGAAATCAGTTGTCATTCGTTTTAATAACAGAATTTTATATGACAGAATACCGATATTTACTGTTTAACACACATTTTTTTTTAAATATATCAAACACTTTTAACTACGATCGCATTAAGAACTATTTTCTTGGGCGTAATGACACAGCTACTATCTTTATCTTTGCTATCAACTTGAGCAGCTTAAGAATTATTCTCATAATTATTTACAGCGGCATAACAACAATAAAAGAAATAATAATATCGCAATTATTAATTCAATCGTTTAAAAAATACGAAATCCCTAAACTTTTTTTCTATTTTCTTATTAACTATAGCAGCGTATTCTTTTTCATTTCTTTATTATGTTCTTTTTTTAGTTAAATAAATCGGAGGATTCATTCGGGAAATTTCGAGAGAGACTGGCAAGCTTAGGTAACGAGTATGCGAAGAAAAGTGGCAAGAATTTGAAAATTGAGTAAGTTTACAAAGCATTCTTGTTTCATATTATTTACCTTGCTAATTTACTTTAGTTTACATTTACGAATATATTACAATCTTTTCGAGAAGTTTGAAACGAATTTTTTTAATTTAATGAAAATTATAGGGAAAATGTCATACTCTTGATTTAATTTTTTGTAATTGAAAAATGTTCCTTTACACCATTTTAAAAGAAAATTGCAAATCATTCATGTTAGCTCTTTTGGGTGTCAATAGACATAGAAAATATTTAAATGATTTATAATATAGGAATTAATAACTTTAATGCCTAAAACTGTAATAAGTTTTTAAAAATACGAAATCCTATTATAAAAGGGGGGTTTTTTCGTTTATGCCAACGTTCATTTGAAAAAAGTATTCTTCACTTTTTTTCAAAATCATGCATTATGGGATCGATCCCAAAACTAATCTCAGTCTAAGACAGTAAAAAAAGAAGAAAAATAAGATATTTTATTTTAAATTTCCTAATCAAGTTTCTTAACACTTTTTATGGTGATTAACAATGACGACACACTGAAGAAGCATGTGCAGTTGCTTTGTATTCCGATTATGAAGCTGTATTCTTTCTATAAGCACAATAGTAAATGTTTATGTCACTGAGGAACAGTGTTTTTAACTTCATTTCCGATTTTTAAAAATTAAGCTTACGTTTAACTCACCGGATTAGGGTTTCAATGGTCGTTGGAAATGTAAAAAATCGACCAGAACAGTGATTTTTTAAAAATTTTAATCCTTTATTAACGAACAAATGCCCAGCAATCATCTGAAGAAAAAATGTTTCCCAAATTTTTATTCGTTCGCTCAAAAAACACAATGAACAACAACCAGGAGTTGGGGTTCTTGCACAAACGGAAATCTTTTTAACTTGACTCTTCGAACAATAATGTTGAGTTTTTGGAAAGTTGAATATCCTGAATACTTATGTATACTAATAAATTAAATACATAATTTAAATTGCATTTCGATGATAAATATTCGAAGATTCAAGTTTGGAAATTTTCAGTTTGTGCGTAAACCCTTTTGTTTTTTGTTTCTCTTAGAGATCAAAAGCAATTCAGCTCTTGAAATGCCAATATCTTTCTGAATCTTAACGGTATTGAACTGGAGTATTTATATAAGTTGCCCTATATATCTGGCTCTGAAGTTATGAAAGAAAAATTACACTATGATCCGCACATGCGCAGAAAAAAATTATTTACTACAAATATTCATATTTCCTGTAATATTCAAAGTATTTAAATAAAATTTTAATACCGTGCTTCTTTTACATAATGTCAAGAATTCTGTAAGTTTCGTACAGTTTGGTTCAAAACTTTGCAATTTATAAGCAAAAACATGGGGAAAAATTTGGGATTTTTTAAGAAACTTTTATATCTTCCCGAATATTCGGGCTATATTTACGAAATTGCATGTAAATATTATGCACATGAAACAAAACCACTTATATAATTTTGAACTCATTATCAGCATTCTGTGAAACGGAATGAGTCGGATAATAAAGGTCCTGCTGTCCATATGTCGTAACTTAATTCGTGCGCACGTCTATTGCAGCTCGTCACAGGTGCGCATCATCAGAGTATCAGCAGTCATAAACAAAAATGACACTTTATACGTGATGGTGAAAATTCAGCATACGGAAGATGGTAAAGCCTCTTTTGACTGGAAACAGATGGGCCACATCCTAAACGAATATTCCTCTCGCTACCATTCTGAAGTTGATAACGGTTATTGGGTAAGTATGCGTTTTCCTAGTATAATTTGCTAATTCTACATCTGTTTTGGAATGTAAAAACTTCAAATTTCTATTCTTTCTATTCTATTTCTTCTATTTTGAAAAAGTTGACAAACTATTCTTATCTTTATACAAAGGATCTAAATATTTAAAACTAGCTGTTACCCGCGACTTCGTGCGCGAAGAATTTGAATTATTCTTTTTTTTAATTCACGAATGTAAATGTTTTGTTGCATTTTGAAAGGGGAAAGGAAAAGTTCTGACGGTTGATAAAACTTAATTCAACGGCTGACAGGAGAGTACTGTACATGTATGCTGATATAGTTATGTAAATTGTTTATCTATGATGATATACTTTTGTATACCACGTTATTTGCACGGATGTAGAGGTTGTGTGGGCTGTACACACGTGAACAGGCCACATATAGATGCCCATGGAAAAAATATGGTTTTTCCAAATGTACGCCTGCCACTTTCAGTGTCTGGCCCTGAGCCTCGCAAATGATATTTTAACAGGGATTTGTTACCTTTTGAACTGAGATGATAAATCCTTCGGTGTTATCGGAAGGCGTGGAATTAAAACACTCTCTCTTCTCCCTATATCAGTTATAACAGTAGCTTTCACGACGTTTGTATCTAGGTGTGTAATTTTTAACCGTGTGCCATTGCGCAGTCTCGGTATATCGAGGTTACGTATTAGTAGTACTGGCACACCGACTGTCATTCTAGGCTTGTCGGAAGGTGCCCCTGACAATTCTAAGATCTTGAAGAGCTCTACAGAATATGATGTTCCTTGTTAATGCCCATTACCGTATCTACAGAAGGATATTCTGTAGCATCTCACTGTGAAAATTAAACATAACATCGAGAGAATAATTCACTAACATCATTGGATCACTGTGTAACCGTATTAAAAGCTGTAAATGCTACCACAACAGGAAACCGGAATTGTAAAGTCTCCTTTGTTGTTTATGGTCAAAGAAAGCAATATTTTCTTATATTAATTTTAACACTGGCAAAAGCCCGCGCGCGAAACAGTAATTTGGCTTGAATTTATTTCTATAAGAATAAAAAGTATTGTTAGAAATTACGTTAAAAAATATTTTTAAACCTTTATAGCAATCGGAGAAAACAATTCATCGCAATGGAATTAATAGCATTAAAAAGATCATTTTCTGGTCTTTAAAATGGCATAAAAATAATTGTTGTCTAATAAAGATTTCAGAAGTTATTGGCAAAAAACGTCTAAGCATTAGGCTTAAAAGCGGCTAATGTTCGTTATTTAATTAAATATCTTAAGAACTAATTAACTCTGAAAGTTGAAAATAACACCTTTGACCTAAAAATATGCTCTAGAATGCCACGTGTAAATTTCACGTCGCTACCGTTCACCGTTTGGGAGGAGTTGTTGTGACCGACCGATCGACCGACAGACAGATACGTGTAAATTTTGCCTTATTTTATGGATACTTATAAATATAAGCAAAATTTTCAGAAATAAAGGTAAATTAGTTCAAAGTCTAACCATTTCCTAGCAACTGAGTAGCTATAAATTTGCGTTATTTCAAAATCGTCTGCACGTAAAATTTAAAAAATTAATAAAAATTGAATGAAAAATGTCACAGAAATAAAATTGATATCATTGAAAAGGTAACATTTTTATCTTTAAGATGGTATAAAAATAATTTGTATCGGACAATTTGTTCCGAAGTTACAGCGGGAAAAAGGATTACGTGATAGTTGATTTTAAAAATAAATTATTCCACATGTTTTCGCATTCCTGAAGGATCACGTGACAGTTGATTGAAAATAAAATAAACTTCATCGCGAATCGCGGAGTCAATGGGCTTTCTTTGTTAACTAATTTTAATCTGTAGTCAAAAATAATTAATTTAACGTGATTTCACCTAGCCTATGTCCGTTCTTGGGTTTGAAGCTACAACTCTGCCAATTTTCATCCAAATCGGTTTTGTGGTTTGGTCGTGAAAGCTTAACAAACAGACAGACAGACAGAACGCCGTCCCAAGCCCCCGTGCCTGATGCCTGTACGGCACCCGTACCGGTTGATTGGACTTGGGACAAGACAGACAGACACACTTTCGCATTTATTATATTATTAAGGATTAAGGATTAAGGATAATGTGGTAGAAAACATTCACCAAGTCCGCCAGCTTCAACCACTCGACCGATTTCGACAATTTTTTTTTCATATGGAAGTTCACGACGTCTAAATATGTCTTCAAGGGTCGCCTGCCCCACATCACCCCCCATTTTCGAACGAAATTGAAAAACCTCTTTCCCACTGTACATTCTCTATGGGGAAAACCCTTTAGACAGTTCGCCAGCAACAACCACCCGACGGATTTCGACAATTATAACGTCTAGATATGTCATCAAAGGTCTTCAGCTCCCACCACCACCCATTTTCGAACGAAATAAAGAAAAACACTTCTCCACCGTTCATTGTCTATATCTTTTTTCGATTTCTTTCGAAAATGGGGGTGGGGGCAGGTCACCCTTGATGGCATATTTAGACATCATAAGCTTTCATATAAAATAAAAATTGTCGAAATCGGTTTGGTGCTTGGAGCTGGGTAATTTCTACAAGGTTTTTCCCCATACACAATGTACAGTGGAGAAGTGTTTTTTCGATTTCGTTCGAAAACGGAGGGCGATGTGGGGAATTCGACCCTTGATGACATATCTATACGTCATAAGCTTTCATATGAAATAAAAATTGTCGAAATTGGTCAGGTGGATGGGGCTGGGGGATTTCTACAATGTTTACCCGTAGACAATGCACAGAGGAGAAGCGTTTTTCCGATTTCGCTCGAAAATGGAGGGAGGTGTAGGGCAGGTGACCCTTCATTGCAATTTTAGACGTCATAAGCTTCCATATAAAATAAAAATTGTCGAAATCGGTTAGGTGGTTGGAGCTGGCGAACTGTTTGAAGGTTTTACCGTATTATTTTAAATATATAGATCCCAACAATTCCATCAGAATGACGTGTCAAAAATATTGTAAAATACTTATTGTAGGTTGTGGAATCTGTTTATTTAGGGCGATATCATACTGTATTTATGGATCTGAAGACTTTCATGCCGAAATTCGTGAAAAAGTTATACAAAACATTGCATCTATATGAGGTTTATTGAAAGATTTTACAATTTTAAAGGAATCTGTTGTCGACAAAGAATATGAAATCTACTATGGTTTTATGTTCTGTTCCACAGATCTACTGCAGTATTTAAAATTGAAAAAGTAGTGGCTGAGAGCCTCGAAGCAGCGAGGTGGCAGGACAGTGCTGAGCAAAGTGGATGCTGGCCGCGAACCCGCCCAGACAATAAATATATTCAATACAGTCCCAGATAGCAATTTTAGTTTGCAGCAAGCTTGCCACAAATTTGTCATGACAAGAGTGCAAGTTTGCCACAAATTTGTCATGACAAGTGTGCAAGCTTGCAGTAAGCTTGCAGCAAGTTAACGAAAGCTCCGAAGTCACCATGAAACGAACTTGCAGCAAGTTTGCCGTGTCAAACTCATTGCAAATTATAGCAAAAACAGAACACGAACACAACCCAGGATAGAACTCGCGACCTCCCGGTTCCGAAGCGGGGACGCTAACCGTTGAGCCAGCTGAACTCTGAGAGGAGAGGATAGATTTCGCTAAAACATCGTTCGATGCGATTCGTATACGATTTATTTTAAACTATTTTCTGGTTTTCATTAATTTTTTGAGTTGAGAATACGATTTGAAGTCAAAGAGAGAGCGATTTTCGCTAATAACTACGTTTTGCTAGTAGAATAAATTATGAAATTAGAGTTCAAAAGTAATTACTTTAAAATGGGACAAAATGTCTAGTTATTATTTTTCAACAAACACCGACTGTTTTTTAGATTTAATTTTGTTTATAAACGTTAAAATTTCAAAAAAAAATAAAAAAAGAAAAAGGCGATATAGTTTTCTTTAAAGTGAGAGTGATATATTTAGTAAAAAGATGGAAAATGCTTCAAAAAATTTTTTTATAAAAAAGTTATTTTTTTCACAAATCATCATTGATTTATTGAATTAATAAAAAAGAATTACGGTCTAGGAGATGCTATTAAAAATCGGATGTTTTTTAAAACAGAGACAAAGATAATTATCTCTTTATTGTGCTATCTTTGCAGGAAGCTTGTTTTGCATACTTGCTGCAAGTTTGATTTGCAAAGAGGTGGCGCTACTTGTCACATCGAACTTGCTACAAGTTCGATTCAAGTTTGACGCGTCAAATTTTGCCATGACAAGTCAAAATCAAACTTGCTGCAAACTTACGTGCTATCTGGGGTAGAAATTCAATTAACCACCACCGACCGAACTAGGGTTGTGGACGGATAACCGAATAAACGGATAACAGAAATTTCTTAATACATATGAACAGTAACGTGATCCCAATGCTTGCTTGGGACACAAATAAAATCCTTTAAATGCGAATAATGCATACCTATTGTTTTTAATTTTACAATGCGATCAATATAAACTTCAATAGAACTAAACTGATATAGCAACAGAAAATTTAATTAAATACCTTCAACAGAATAATTTTCCTAGGTACTACTGCAATGCTGATGTTTTAATTAAAGAAAATACAAACAAATTTGATAATAAAAGGAAGAAAGAAAGAAAAAATTATGTTTTGTTTTCATTTGGTTTCAATAGATGGCGCTTTATTCGTATTTGTCACTGGGTTATCTTTTTCTCCCTTCCTGTTTTTTCACTCGTTGAATTTGGCGGTATCAGGGTTGCCATATTGGCCTTTTTAAGGCCAAATTATGGAAATTTGGCCTTTTTTCGAAGCCTTAGGAAGTTTCATTTGGCCTTAAATTCATTTTTGGCTTTATTTTCGTTAATGACTTTTAGAACAATTTTTAATTACTTATTCTATTGTCTTTTCAATAAATTTTTGATATTACACATTTGAAATTATATATAATGAGCTGTCAAACGAAATAGCTCCTGAATAGAACAAGGATGTTTTAAATTTCTTTCACTTAAATTTTAGTTTAATAGTAGAACATTGAACATATGCCTATCAAGTGAGATTCGTTTGCATGAAGGATAGCTGTTTTTCTAAGAGCAAATGACATTTTCAATCAATTTGTCAAATCTGGCCTTTTTTGGCCTTATTTTTAAGAAGGTTTGGCCTTATTTTGCTATTTTGATATGTCAACCCTGGGCGGTATTCTTGAAATGGCGTTTGTTGGAAGCGAGGTAAGACTGGAAATTTTTCTTTTCTGCATTCGAGTTGTTTTTCATTTCTTTCTCTTTTCGTTCCTTTTTTCTTCCATTCCACTTCAGGATTTTTATGTTCAATTAAGGGTTGTATTTTGACCAATGTCAAACCCCTAAATAGAAGAAAGTCCTGTTTGAATCTCTGCTTCTTGTCTGACCAAAGACGAAATACAAAAAGCCGGATTCCTTCATCTTGTTTTTTCACTTCGTCTTCACTGAGTTCTTTAATACAAGAGAAGTAATATTCAGAAATGTACACTAGACGTAATTTAGACGATGGCAGATAATAGAAACTTATAGTTAATCGACGTTTTTACTGCATTTCTAAGCAAGTTTATCTTTCAGATAAAAAATTGCCCGAAGGAGACTCGTCGTAAAGACCAGACTCACATTATATTGTATGCGATCGCACCAGTGCTATGCTGCCTCCTTTGTGTTCTCATATGGAACTGGAAACACACTCCTTTCTCCCGAATGTAAGTAAAATTCTGTTTAAATTCCAATTTTGAAAAATATTTAGGCGAGACCAATTCAAAAAAGTTTCTCATTTCCAAGTATAGAAAGGAAAAAGAAATACAGTCGGACTTCTATTTAACGAACCTCTATTTTGCGAATTTATCTATTTTGCGAACTTTCCCTTGGAACCAAGAACATTTTGCGAATTTCTTCGTAAAATAACCTCCAAATAGCGAAGTGCATTCTCTATTTAACGAACTTTTTCTTGTGATGCAATATTTTTTTTCTCCCTATTTCTCAAAATATTTCTGAACATTTCAAACTTAGTTTTTCTTTCAACACATTTTATAGTGATCAATGACCTTGAACTGGTTTTGCCTGTCGCCTAACTCACCGACAGCAGTAAAATCGGTGTCATTTTTTGCATTTCATCCAGGAAGTGGAACCTTTATCCACCCTCATCCCCCACACTGTCCACTACACTAGAAAAACTTTCAATATTCTCCTTTCACTCTCAATGGAGCTGTCCCGTGTCCTTGAACTAGACTCCCGTTTTCTAGATTGTTGATCAGAGTCGTGCTGGTTATTTCGATTCTTGTAGCTGGGAAATGTCAAAGCGAAAGTGCTTGAGCATCAAAGAAAAAATTTAATGCTTCATGAGGTAGATAAAGGCGTGAAGAAAAATGATATTGCTTTAAAATTTGGCATTCCTCTAAACAGCTTATCAACCATAATAAAAAATCGTGTTAAGATACAAGATTATGATTCATCGAATTCTTGTTCAAAAGTTTAAAAACATGTGTCTATGAAGATGTGGATGAGGCAGTTTTGAAGTGGATACACACAATGTTTTTTTCATCTCTGTGCCTTTCATAATTGAGAAAGCTCTTCAATTTGCGAAGGCATTGGGATACGACGAATTTCAAGGAAGCAGCGGATGGCTTGAAAAATTTAAGAAAAGACACGCAATTATGGCAAAAGTAATATCTGGTGAAAGTAAAGACGTTGATGATAATATAGTTAAAATTGGATAACGGAGACACTGAGTAAAATTTTAAAAGACTATAAGCCAGAAAGCATCTTTAATGCGGATGAGACTGCTTTATTTTTCCAAGGTTTGCCAAGGTTAACATTTAAAAAGGAAAAATGTTTTGGAGGAAAACAAAGCAAAGCAAGATTAACTGTCATGTTAGGTGCAAATATGATTGAACATCAGAAATTGAAACCATTAGTTATCGAAAGGAGCAAAAATCCAAGATGTTTCAAAGGCGCAAAATCTTTGGAGGTTCATTATGACTTTAACAAAAAATCTCGGATGACGTCAAAAATTTGTGAAAAATGGGTTTAAATGTTGGACAAACGTATGATTGCAGAGTGTCGCAAAATTGCTCTCATTTTCGACAATTATCCCGCCCATCCGAAGGAAATCAACCAAAAACTGAAAAATGTTACAATTTTTTACTTGTCACCAAACACTACATCAAAACTGAAACCAATGAATCAAGGGGTGATAAAAAAATTTCAAAATGCACTATCGCAAGAGAATAGTGCAAAAATTTTTCACTACGCTTGAGAACAACCAATCCATGCCAAAGATCAACTTACGGGAAAGCATATCAGAAATTTCCAAAGCATGGAACTATGATGTCACAGATCGTACTATTCGCAACAGTTTTGCCAAAGCTGGATTTTTTGTCAGCAATGAGAATTCGGCAAATACGGAGGACGAAAACGATATTCCCTTAGAGGAACTTTAAAAAATGTGGATACAGCTAAGGGAAAAAGAAGAAATTAGCGATGATGTGCTGATTGATGATTTTCTTTCACTTGATTCTGAAGCTGAAACCTCGGAAACACTAACTGAATTGGATATTTTGGCAGTGTGTAAAACAAAACAGCGATGAATTGCGATGAAGACGAAGATAATGAAGATGGAAATGATTCCACCTTCATCATCTTCGTGAAATCAACAAACCTTCGAATGATGAAATGCTAAAATCATTTGAAACAATCCGACGCAGATTACAGTTTGAAGAAAATACTCCTGTAGGGTTTTTTGCTGCATTGCAAAGATGCGAGACGTATAATGAGAGAAAACACTTTTTCTAACAAAAACTCAGACAAAATTAACAGACTTTATCAGTAATTAAATTTAAAGACGCATGTGGTAATGTATGCTTAAAATTACTTGTTATAATAAATGCGATAATGTCATTAAAATTCATTAATTTTTATATAATTTTTTTTAATTGAAAATACAGTGTATTCCCGGACAATCTTTTGTTTTATTCTTGTTTCCCTTGCAGATTTCTTTTTGATAGGTAAGATATATAAAACAAATAGATATTAATTTACAAAATGATTAATTGCTTTTTTAAATAATATTTAGTGTTTATGAATTTAAAATCTGTTTTGTATAGTTTAAAGTATTTTAAAGGTGAATCTCTATTTAACGAATTTTCCATATAACAAACTTTTTTCAGGGATTTAGAGACTTTGTTAAATAGAGGTCCGACTGTATATCGAACAAGTAACCAAATTTCTATAAAAATGTCTACCCTATATGATCATTTTTATGAATCAAGTACCAGTTCTTCCGAATACATTTATAACATAGAAATTTTTCATGGTTTAGTCATGCATTTCTTACACACTTTTATTTAACATGACTTGTTTCATGCTTCCAAAGATGGAAATTTGTAATACATTTTTCACCTATTTCCTGATATTCAACAGTTTTAAAACTTTGCACTCTTGTGTATTCTTGATGACAATGCACTATTTTTATACTTTCAGAACTTGGCTTTCAGCAGATTGTTCATTTAAGGCGCCAGATATTAAGTCAGTAGATATTCAGTTAATTGATTAATTTAATTAAATTTGTATTCCATACAAGGGGCGCCACCTAGTGGGGAATTTAAAGAAAATTTGATTCCAAGTATTGTTTAATACTTGAAGTAAATACTTGAGCAAAAGTATTACAATAAATTATAAATAATAGACTAAAAAGTAAAAAATAGTTAGAATGAAAAAGAATTTACTTTTTCTATACACTGATTTAAGTACACCGGCTGCTTTTAAAAATTACTCTTAGAAGCAAGTAAAATTCAGCTCTCCTCAAATGTCGATATCTTTCTGAAGGGTATTCAACTGGAATTCTTATATAAGTTGTCCTATATATCTGACTTAGAAACTATAATAGAAATATTATACGATATTTCGCGCATGCGCAGTTAAAAATTACTCACTAGAAATATTGCCTTGAAAATTCAAAGCATTTAGTTGCAATTTCAATATTTCTACTATCCGATGTGTATGTTTTATTTTGATTTTGTTTCCAAAACTTTTTCGTGTCATTGGTGGGCATTCTTTTTTTTTCCATTTTGTCGAAGTCCTGATTCCCGTGCGCGTACTGCTAGTATAACGCTAAAATATCGCCTATTATTCGAGTTTGTTTTGGTTAGTTAGAAGTTGAGACTAAAAATTGTAGAAAAAGCGTTTATGTTTCTGAATTGTTTCCTATAGTTAAATGCGTCCATAACTTGGTCCATCTGTGATCGTAAGACTGAGTTTTAAGACTCTTAATTCACTCCAGTATACAAATGTCGTATTATACAAATGTCTTATTATACAAATGTTGTATTCAAAGCGCAGTATGCTTAGGGTTACCATACGCCCTGCTTTCGCCCGGACTAGTGTCCGGATTAACGCCACTGAATGCGGAGAGAAAAATTTGGTTGTAATAGAGAAAAACTGCCATCATTCCGTCAATGAAACAAAATTAATTGTTTATACGTTCATTATGGATGAGAAAGTGGAGGATCCTCCTCATCCCGACCCCAGTACAAACTGACAATTAAAAGTTTTGGCAGTTTTATTTTAGTTCTGCTTTTCATTATTACAATTTTGAATTACCAAACATTAATAAATATTGCATCTTCTTTGAGTTCTGCCGCCTTAAATAATTTTTCACATCTTTAAACTATGCGCTAGTGTTATGAAATGGTGACTTTTGTTGGCAGCTTTTAGAATTTTAAACTATACTTTCACCCACCAAGACCCTTCAACCCCCTCCCCCCGCTGCCCAGGCGTGTCCGATTTCAACTGAAAAAAGTATGGTAACCCTAACTATGCTGTTTTTTTTTCATCAAATTTACTTATTTACTAAAATTATTTTTAATTATTTTTTAAAATTTTAATTACCCTTAATATTACTCTCTTTCTTAAAATTGTTTACTATTTATTTAGGAGATAAATATGAAAAAGTAAATCGTTAATTCCTTTTTTTTTTTGCCTTCCTCATTTTTAGACCAAATTTTTCTTACCCAAAATTTTTGAAAAATGGAATTTTTACTGCGGTTCCGTCAACTGCGAATTAGCTGAGTTTCTAGATGATACCAAAGCGGCGAAATATTAAAATTCCAAATTAGGATTCCTTAATTGCTTTCAAAGAGTTTTTACCATCTCTCTGCGAGGCAAATGAATTTTTTTATTTCTGTCAGGAGAGGTGAAGGTTAGCACTTCGTCTTGATGTTCCGAGCTTTCCATAACTAGTGGTGAAATATACTAGATTTAAGAGGTTCTCATCTCTCTTGAAACCTTTGCAAGTGTCCGCCTACGTTAAAATAACTATTTTGGTGAAATTTTCGATATTTCTTTTATTGCTTCGTTTCAAAAGAACGGCTTCTTAGAATTCCTTAGTTTCCTTCCTTCTTAATTCCTTTTTTGTCATTCTGAAGATAACTACTTGGAAAATTAGGAGAATTAGAAAATTAAATCTCAGTTCTTAAATTAATCAGATTAATTAATTAATCAGATCAATTAATTAATCAGATCAATTAATTAATCAGATCAATTAATTAATTAATCAGATCAATTAATTAATTAATCAGATTAATTAGATCATTAATTAGATCAGATTAATTAATTAATTAATCAGATTAATTAAAATTAAATCTCAGTTCAGAAAATTAATCAGCAGTTCTGTTTAATTAATGATACATTGTGGGGTTCAGTAAACAGTCTAACGCAGTGGTGGCTCGTTAACTCAGAAACAAGTAGTGCTGCAAAAATAATAATAATAATAATAATAATAATAATAATAACATAAGGTAGTAAGACTGAGCATAAGGTAGTAACTTGAAGTAAGACTGTTTTTTAAATAGAATTTTTAAAAAACAGTCTTACTTCTTAATAGTCCAAAATTTTTAGTCGTAATTATGTGAATTGCATTTTAGAAAATTTTTGACGTATCTTTTTTTCCTCGAGAGATTTCTAATAAAAGAAAACAAATGCTTATTAAAGCAAATGATTTTCCTTGGGGCAACGTGAAAGCGAAACCGTAACCAAATAATAGCGAACTAGAAACAACCGAAGAAAAATCAATCAAAAGGGCGAAGGCCATTCTCGGATTGGAGGGGAATGAAAGAAGCATCACACCGTTGGCCTTGCGCCAATGTCTGCATCGAATGCAGCTCAAGCCACCGCCAAACTCAATAGGCGGAAATATTGGCTTCGGCTTCCGAAGCGTCGCTTAGCTGTTGCGCAGTGAACGAATTTTCATGCTTGCTAGAGCTGTTTCCCGAACGGCCCCGACTTTTGTATCTCCTGCTTATTGATGTATTTTCTGTCTTCTTTCTTTGTTTTCGCTTTTCTTTTCCTCCATTTTCGTTGTTGTTCGAACTTTTCAATGAGAAAAATAACCTAATAGGATTTTTAAAAAAACTGAAACACAAATTTTTAAAATGATTTCGGGGGTGCTGCAGCTCTTCAGCCCTAATGGACGAGCCGCCACTGACTGGTGTGACAATTATTTATTTATGTTTACGTTACACATGGACAAGTTTACACATTTAATTTCAAAATTAAACAAAACATAAAAATGAGAATTATTAGTTAGCAAGGCATCACAGTCTCTCGCTTGGCCCCTACCGGCAGTTCGTAGCTCCAGAGGGCACTGCTTCTACTGCAGTTAAGTAACAGTCAGTTACAGATGATTTGACAAGAGAAACTGAAACATTAAATATAAGGCGAGCCGAGTTGAAAGTGAGACTGTGGCTCTAGCGGTGTGATAAAACTTTCCGATTTCTCTGGTAAATAACTGTTTATGCCATGATTAATCTGGCATAAAACCGTTAGTGTCGATATGTCGCTGAGTGACACAGAAGTGGCATAGCAAGTAACGTTGTGCCATGGATTCCACCAAAAAGGCTCAGCGTGTAGTGATTATCCAATCTAATTTTGGTCTTCAGTGAAGATACAATTTTTGACATCAGTGATGATCAAATTTTTGTTATCAGTGATAATCCAATTTTTGTCTTCAGTGATGATCCAATTTTTGTCTTCAGTGAGATCCAATTTTTGTCTTCAGTGATGATTCAATTTTTGTCTTCAGTGAAGATCCAATTTTTGTCTTCAGTGAAGATCCAATTTTTGTCTTCAGTGATGACCCAATTTTTGTATTCAGTGATGATTCAATTTCTGTCTTCAGTGAAGATCCAATTTTTGTCTTCAGAAGGTGTTAATAGAGCCAAGGATATGCGAGGACAGCTGACATGCCAAGAAAAGGTCAATCAGACTTAAACCAGTTTTCAGATTGTGCAGCAAAAATCACTCTACCATCTGAAAACTGCACTTCGTTATATGCACAGATACATCTAGCCGTACGACGCAAGAAGATTAAATCAGATTTACTTATTATGGGTTCGTCGTCAAATAGTGCCATGTACAAGGATTTGGAGAGTGCGAAAATATTGACAGAGTGTACATCTGTCAGATTCTTAAATACTAGTAGTACACGAAAATAATCGCACGGAATCACTATACGGGAACAATTGAATAACCGGCCGCCACGACAGACATCGGGCAATGTGGCCCACGCATAATATGCCCTATTACGACAGGCTCATGTGGCGACCTCCCATTACAGGGGACCAGTCATCGATGATGTGCCCTAAAAGTAACACCATCATTATTATACCCACCGAGGAAGCGAGAACCCGCTTACCTATCAGGCGGCTTCTCATCTACGAACTCGTGTAGAAGGCCTTACACCCTCTTGGGTAGGTTGGGCCGGGGCTGGTTGTAAATAAACAAAACCCAATGGGCTGATTGGACTGTAGCCCATTGACGTCTGTGATCCAAGAGCACCCACAAATTTACTATATTGATTTTATGTTAATTTTGAGCCAAAAGATTTATTTATATTATCGACGAGAATGTGTTTAACACCTTTAGCAGAATTGACAGTGAAAAGTTCGTAGAGGTGGCACAGTTACGAGATCAGGTTTTCTTAAAAATGAGTTATTATTAATCCAAATCATAATACTCTTCACTGGAGTAATCAAAACAATAAAATAAGTTTATAAAATACTTCTCTAATACGAAAAATATTGCCAGAAAACATAACCCAATCTCGTGCACGTATATCACTCTCCCGTTCACATCTCCAACTGACAAAATCATGTCAACAAACCGTCACTGCAGTTGTGTATCAATTTTGATTTGATTTGATTTGATTGAGGAGTTTCGGGGATTTTCAGCAACAAAGGTTATTATCCCCTATTCATTCCAAAGTTCTTTTCAATCCGTAATCAAAAAGAGACAGTGGCGAATCCAGGGGAGGGGCTATCGGGCTGCAGCCCCCGAGCTAAACCAAAATTCTTGATTTAATTTAAAATCACTTTCAAGTGTTTGATCTTAATTTTCATTTTAAAAGAATAGTAATAAAACCGTGACAACATTGCTTTCTGACTTGACAGGCTCGAAAATTTTCCTGCTTTTCTAGTCATTCCACTTGCACTTTTAGCGTTGGCGCGGTCGAAGACATTTTTTGGCTAGTTATTTCATTGTATTTTTTATTAAATTGTCGAAAGTATTGTAGTGATCTTTATTATTCTTATTGTCAGGAGAGGAAAGCCTGTAATTTTAAAGTGTTTTGGTTTATATAAGCCATGAGGTTTGACATTCGTCACTACGATACAAATTTTTTTATAACCTCAGCCCCCCCCCCTCCTGACCCGAATCCTGGATTCGCCACTGAAAAGGGATGAGAATTACCATCAAAAGACGGGCTAAAAATTATTGCCGATCTGATTCGGTCAAGAGAAAAAAATGAAACCCTCCGAGAAAGGTCTTCATATTCTTTTCGTTGCATATCAAAAATTCGTTTTATTTGCATTCAAAATATTGCCAACCGCAGATGACTAAACGCGCACCGATAGGGTTCGAATCAATCTGATACCATGGTATGGAATTGGAAAAATACCTAGGGTCACTACTAACCTTGGATCCGAAAATAAATTTATTGTTAAATTTTTACAAAATGTCTAACAATTTAATTATGATTTTAAATACGAAACGGTCTGCCAGATTATAAGGCATTAATCAGAGAAAAGGTGACTTTTTTTGCTTCTAAATTATTTTATTGCAGAGATATTTTCTTTGGGCCATAAGAGTTCAAATTCATACTTACGGTTCTGATGGGGCGCCAGTAACTCTAGCCCAGAGACGGCTCTGACCACAGAAAATATGGGAGTGATGCAGAGGTCTCACTCCCATAGACACTAATGGCAACTTTTTTAGCATTGCACTTCACATAGACAGTACGCCACCAATGTGCGACAGTGGGAACTAATCGAATTACGTCACTGTGATGCGAGAGTTTCCCTATCGTCATGACAACGATGTAAACAATTATTTCAATTCCTATAGCCATTATTTTTATTGAATTTTTGACGTTTTCAGACAATATCGACGATAATATGGATTCTAGATAAAGTATTGGGCCTAATTCTAAACAAAAAAAACTATTTTAATAAATAATCAGAGAAATTTGACAAGCAGCAGCAAGAATTAAACCGACAACCCAACATGGCGGCGTTTCGGTTGATTTTGTTCGATATAGGGGTCTATTCTAGTACCCCCGGTTGAATTTGGGAGGACGTCACTTTTCCGCACGTTAACGGCAGGAAGAAGTGACGTCTCTTTAAGAAGGCACCAGAATAAACCCCTATCATGGAGTCGTGTTGTGGTTTGTAGTTCTCTTACAGAGACTGTCCAGCGTAGGTGGCGCTGCGATAATTAACCAAACTCCGGAATGAGACCTCTGGTACTCTTTCTCTGTGGCTCTGACAGCCTTGTTGGGATTTTATTGGAACTTTGCTAGCAACGAAATGTAATTAAATTTCTTTATATTATTCAGCAATTAAAAAGAGTGGATTAGTTGCTGATAAAAATACGCATGTTTTATTTGCCTGCATACGTGCATACTACGTAACGAGAAAAAATTCCGCATTTGCATAAAGTCGTAAAAATTTTATTTCTAGCTGAAAAGAATACGCAAATGAAAGAAGTTTATGCATAAATTACTGAATTATAAAATAGTGGGGTTTTTTTTTTTTCCTTCTTTTTTTGCTTCTAAATATTTTTTCCCTCCAACCCAACCGTTAGAGCTAACGTGGATGTTACCAAATAACAGATGCGAAAATTAAAACAATTTTTACCTACCTTACAACGGTGTCGAGTCAAATTAAATAGAGAAGTACAATGTTATAAAGAACTTAACCATGTATAATTTAAACAGTGTATACTTCAAATGAATGCTAAAAAAATTTTATTGCTGTTTATTTATAAATATTTCGGATGTTTCCTGACATTATTGAAAAATGTCATTAGAAGCATCAGGAAAAGTAGGAGTTAAAAAAATTGATCAATCACTTAAATTGCATTTTTAACTCAGCCAATCATTTTAATCTTGAAACAATTTTTTTAAATGTATTTCTATTTTAACAGGTTTTCGAAGAAAATAAAAAAGGCCATCTTCAAATCAGGAGGAGACCAAATGTTTCCACAGACTGAGAATGACTACTTTTCTAATTACATTCCAAACACCACGCCAAAAGTTTGCGTCACCAATGACGAAGGTAGGCGTTACACTTGGAAAAGTGATGAGGAAGTCTTATCAAGTGGGGCAGAACAAGACTCAGACACTGGTGAGTTGTCCGGTTTGAAATTTCAAATTTGAGAAAATGACAAACTGCCCAAATCTCCCCAAAACTTTCTCCTATCCTCTCTAACACGGATGTGGGGGGGAGGGGGGGGAATACACCAAGCGCCATTCCCTAACAAAAGTGTGAAAACACTTCTTTTTTACTTTTTCGTATACAAAGAGAAAGTATTGTAATCGTCAAAAAATTCGAACTCGAGATTTTGACGAATCTCCACGTTTTAGATCTCCCCGAGTCCGAAAAACACAATTTTAGAATTATGTCTGTGTGTCTGTGAACACGATAACTCGAAAACTATTAGAGCTACGGGGATGAAATTTGGTATGTGGTTTTTAAACATAATTTGTAGGTTTCTATCAAATTTTGGACAAAATCCGTTAAAGGGAAGTCTGTCTGTCTGTATGTTCGCGGTATTGCGTACACTATAACTCAAAAACTTGAATAGCTAGATGGATAAAATTTGGTACACAGTTTTATCATCATGAATGTAGGTCCGTATAAAATTTTGGACCAAATCCGACAAAGAGTGGACTGTCTGTAGGTCTGTATAATCGCATACTTGTTTTACTTAAGTTAGTATGGTTGGTGTTTGACTTTGGCGGTCTACGAAGGAAATTGTATCGAGCCGCAAACACGCGCTTCGGAAATTATGGCAACCCGAATCGAAACTTCGTTCTGACATTCTCCAGATGGAAGGTATGGTGAAATCTTGTGTGATATCTGTAGTAAGATTTCTTACTCAAAAACCTTAAATAAAGTTGTGATACCTCAGCGCGTGTAAAAATTGAGAACATACGCAATTCTTTTTGCAAAATATTTAGTTTCTGGAATTCATGAATTTTATGTTTCATTGTAAATCACCATTCATAATTTTCTTCTCAAAATAACTAGGCCTTGGTTATATACCCCAAAAATATTTACCTACTGGTTTTGCGTCGTAGAATAGCGAAGAAACCGAATATGAAATTTGAACTCCTTTTTTTCAACCGATTGTAACGAAAATTGGGCATGGATCTACAATTATCATTAGCAAACATCTTACAAATTTTTATTTATCTAACTCATAGAGTTTAGGAGTTATCGTGTTCACAGATATGCGATTATACAGACCGACAGACAGTCAGTCCTTTGACGGATTTGGTCCAAAATTTGAAACGATCATACATTCCTGATGATAAAACTGTGTACCAAATTTAATCCGTATAACTATTTAAGTTTTTGAGTTAACGTGTTCAGATGAACACAGACAAACAAATCGACTAACCGTGATCAGATTTTATCCAAAATTTGATAGAAACTTAAAAATTATGTGTCAAGATCGCATACCAAATTTCATCCCTCTAGTTCTAATCGTTTTTGAGTTATCCTGTTCACAGACAGCCAAACATAATTCCGAAATTGTGTTTTTCGGACTCGGGAAGGTCTAAAATGTGGAGATTCGTCAAAATATCAAGTTCGATTTTTTTTTTTTTTTTTTTTTTTTTTGACGACTGCAATGCTTTCTCTTTGTTTAATTCGTTTACGAGAAAGTAAAAATGAGCAGAACTTTAAAATGTGTAGCTTTCTGAAAGGTTTTTTTTTTCTTTTTTAGATCATTTTATATATTTTTTATTCCATTAGTATATTGCTAATGGAATAAGTGTTGTAATTATCAGAATGAAAAGCGCTACTGTTTCTGTTGCCTTAAATCAATAATTTTAATATGAGTTGTGGTGAAAGCAGTCATTAGGGTTTTCGTATGAATAGTGTTATCAAATTCAGTAACTTCTACTCAGAAAGAATATGGAGGCCTTTCTAGGAGGGTGCCATTTTTTTCTCTTGACCGAATCAGATCGGCAATTTTACTTAATTTTTAAGCAGATTGAAACGAACTTTGGAGTGAATATTTTTTGAACTAGGAGATAACAGCCTTTGTTGCTAAAAATCCCTGAACCTCGTATCTCTCGGAGATACAATTCAAGTCAAGTCAACTTCTACTCAGGAATCTTACGTTAAAATTTCCATGGTTCACTTTTGACTTTCGCACTTGATCGTTAGGAATAATTATGCTTGCTTATGAGACTTCATGACCTTACTGGCACTTGCTACAACAGTTCTCTAATTTTTACCGCAACCATTCCCATACTTTGATGCTAAGATATCTATCCTTCATTAGACCCATTCTATTTGTAAATCATAGAATAATCTGCATGTCGAAAATAAGTTGCAAATTGTCAAAACCTGTATTAATGTGTTGTCTGTTCCCACTTATATAACCGTTCCCACCGTTAACCCTCCTTAACTTCTAAGCGGTGACAGCTTCGGCCATAAAGTTGGTGTCTAGGTATAGTAAAAAGGCTATGAGCTACTCGATGAGACAACTTACAACGCCATCTATCGGCAAATTTTGGAATTAGCGGTCCTATCTCGTAAACGGTGAAAAATACAAGAAAAAAGTCAATTAGCAAGTTGTAGAGCACTCTCTATTTAGTACGAAAAGATAGCACATTAATATTCAAAACAGAAGGCAAAAAATGAACATTTGTTTGGTCACTATTTCGAAAATTGTCATGTCATAAAGAGTGGAAGAAAGAAACTGAGACAAGTCCCTGTCTTCTGGATCATTTATTTATATTGCTCAAAATGCTCTCCGTTAGCCACTAAACACATTTTGCACTCTGGACTGGATTTCGCGTTTCGCTCCCGTTTCACGACGCCATAGTGTTGAAAATCACAATCAAACAAATGTTCATTTTTTACATTCTGTTTTGAGTATTAATGTGCTCAAGGTATCTTTTCGTACTAAACCAAGAGTGTTCTAATTGACTTTTCTCTCGTATCTTGTACCGTTTTCGAGATAGGACCGCTAATTCCAAAATTTACCGATAGATGGTGTTGTAAGTTGTCTCATCGAGTAGCGCATAGCCTTCTTACTATACCTAGACACCATCTTCATGGCCTAAGCTGTCACCGTTTAGAAGTTAAGGGGGGTGTAACGGATATAAGTGGGAACCTGTATGTGAACGAAAAATTATTTAACGATTATCTCATTTTGCTTTCACTGCTCGTCATCTTTTAATCGAATGTCCTGAGCCGCCGAGAGCCGAGCCGCGGAACAAAGTACTAGCATGCGGGCCCCCTCACACACCCGGGCGGGGGCCCCATGCACAAAACCAAATACCTACAAAAGATAAATAAACAAGACTCGTTAAGAAACTATTATACGACATTAACACATGACTTGATTGAGCAATTAATAAGTAGGGTTGCATTCCTTCTTGTCTGCCGTCAACAGGGGTGTACTGGAGCCGGCACACACCGGAACGACGTTCCAGAACAGCTTTTTTTTTTACGAGAAAAAAATAACCAAAAATTGTGAATACGTCCTTAACCCGTCAGGACACGCATGGGGTCTTTTTGACCCCACCCTTTCTATCTATATATATAATTCTCTTACGTAGCGACAAAAAAGGGCCGAATTTCTTAATCGCCGTTTGGCAACAGCTCGCAAGTTTGATTTGTTTACATCCGCGGAAAGTCCGAAGCCGCTTCGTGTGATCACGTTTATTGAAAAATATTTTTAGTAGTTGGAAATTTGTAAAAATAATGAATTTAAGTCGTGCTGTTGGATATATTATGAACGGAGCCAGGAAACAGTTCAGGAATCCATTGTAAGGCGAAGTATTAGAAATGAAGCCGATAATCGCCGTCGCCGAAAACGTGTGTGTATTCGAAACGATGTTGAGGAGCATAATTGTGGAACTATGTCCGAACAGTGCGGTTTTTGTGGGGCTGTTTATTGGAAGGAAGAGAAAAATACTGCCCATAAGTATACAAAATGTTGCCATTATGGAAAGGTTCAGCTACCGGCATTTCCTGATGCACCGGAACTTATTGAAAGCAAACTGAAAATTCACCTGATGCTAAAAATTATCGACAGCGAATTCGGGAATACCGAAGGCTCATGTTTACATTTTTTGCGACAAAATCAAGAAGATTTGCGAATTGAACTTTATCGGGGGCTTTTAGATGCTTTAGAGTGTCGAGCACATAATGAAAATATACGCACTGGAAAACTTATAATACTGCCATCTTCTTTCCAAGGGAGCCCACGTCATATGCAACAGAATTACCAAGATGCAATGGCTATGGTACGCAAGTTTGGTAAGCCAGATCTCTTTCTGACGTTTACTTGCAACACATCTTGGTCTGAAATTTTAAATAGCATGGAGGGAGTACAACGTCCTGAAGACCGACCTGATATTATTGTACGTGTATTTAATATGAAATTAAAAGAACTTTTAGAATATATTTGCAAGCATGGAATATTTGGAACTGTTTTGGCCTATATTTATGTTATTGAGTTCTAAAAGCGAGGCTTGCCTCATGTCCACATTCTTCTAACATTAGATTCAGAAAGCAAAATTCGCACTAAAGATGACATTGACAAGTTTTTGAGTGCAGAACTTCCAGATCCTTGCACTGATCTTAGACTCTTCCAAATTGTGACAAAATGCATGGTACATGTCCCATGTGGAACTCAGGGATGAGATTTTTCCGCTTTTTAGCGGATTTCCGCTTTTTTGTAATTTTGGAGAAAATTCCGCTTTTTTCTCTTTTTTTTCTCTCAAAATTCCGACTTTTTTTCCGTGGATTTCCGTTTTTTTTTCCCGCAAAAATTTGCTTTTTCTTCCGAAAATTCCGCATTTACAGAAAGAAAAGAAACCTTCCTATCTTCCGTTTTCGAAAGAAAATTCTCGGAAAATATACTCGACCGCGCGGCTTAACTCCCCCACTTGGGAAACTAGCTGATTCATCTTAAACTGGCGAATCATATTGCCGGAAAACGCCCGGTATTCTCAAATCGCCTCTAGCCACTTTGGAAGGGAAGCTGTGCCTTTTTTTTCCGGGATAGAGGTGTTTTGTTCTTACTTTACATTCTTTTCTTTTTCATTCTATTCGTGCGTCGTTTGTGAATCAAAATTATAAGATTATTTTATGCGGATTTCTTCTAAAGATCAACTATTTTGATAGAGATTTTTTTTTGTTTTATGGCTACTATTAGAAAAGATATTGTAAATCCAGGGATGAGATTTTTCGCTGATTTCCGCTTTTTTGTTATTTTGGAGAAATTTCCGTTTTTTTCTCTCAAAATTCCGTTTTTTTTTTTTTTTTTTTTTTTTTGGGTTTAGGTTTTTTTTTTCCCCGCCGCAAAAATTTACTTTTTCTTCCGAAAATTCCGCTTTTACACAAAGAAAAGAAACCTTTCTATCCTCCGTTTTTGAAAGAAAATTCTGGGAAAATATGCTCAACCACCGGCTAAGTAACTAGTTGATTCATCGTCTATTGACGAATCAACATTATATCGGCAAGCTCTACAAGGATGAACATTCCAATATATTCTGTGCCATTCAAAGTATTAAGTACCACCTTTTTGCAGAAAACTAAACCTCTGTGGGGTATTTTGCAAAAAAGTTTTTTTGCATGAACATGTTGAAAACTTAAGGTCATCTTGTAGGGTGTACCAAGATGAAGAAATAAAAAAATGGAACAAAAACTAATAAATAAACTACATAAAAAAAAGGAAAAACTACTGTCAAAAGAGGCAGCTAAAAAGCTGTGTGCAAATGCAGCAAAAAAGCAGAGAATAAGACATAAAAAAAATCTTCTCAAAATAAAAAATAAAACAGATGATTTACCTAGGCATTCTAGAGATAATGCAGTCCCGACAAGTATGCCAGTAATTAAACAAAGAGATACTAATGAAGACTGTGCAAAAACTTTAGCCTCTACTGAAAATAAACTTGCAGAGGGTATAAACAGATCCTTTATTGAAGAAAAATCTGTTAAAGATAGGAGCCCTCCAAAACAAGGGGTGAAGCGTGTTCTGTTACCAACAAAAGCCACACAAATATAAAAATGAAAGGAAACCACTTCTTTAACAATTAAGGAAATGTTTCAGATAACACTAATGCTAAATGAATCTGTCATTGTAACTGTACAATTTCTAGACCCCTCTCACTTTATAAGGTACAAAATCATTGTGCTGTTACTTTTGAAAATAAATATAAAAATAAAAGAAATAAAACAGAATTCAGTATATGTTACATTATTATAATTTATAAGGAGCTTACTTGACACAAAAGCACTAAGCGTGTAAAGAGCACTTTACACAATTGCATGAAGTAAAGGAAATTATTTGTCCTTATTTTTATTTATTTTTTGAGCTAACTTTTATCAAAAGGCTATTAAATATAATTCTTCTCAGACTTCTGTTAGGTGAATGTTGCATCTCAGTGATGCGCAGGTGATAAATATATTTTAATGTCTAATTTTGTATTTTCTGATGCCCCTGATGATGTGTTAAACTTGTTTGTTAACTTTTAATGCGAATGATTTAATAATAATTTAATATTCTTTTCTTATTTATACATACTGAATTATAAATAATTAAGTTATTAATTATTATAGTGTAATATTTTCATCATGTTGCATGTTCTGATGTTTTACTTCTTAAAAACTTCTTTCGCGTATAAATTATGGTACAAATTTTTTGCTCGCGTATGATTTCAGTCTTTTTGCTTTTTTGCCAATCTCATCCCTGGGAACTATAAATATAAATTCTCCATGCATGAGAGATGAACAGTGCTGCAAAAGTTTTCTGAAACAATTCAAGGATGATACAGAGGAAAATGTTAATGGATACCCTATTTATCGCAGAAGAGCCACTGAACCTGTCCAAGTAGGGAAATATTCCATCGATAACAGATGGGTTGTCTCATATAATCCTTGGTTGATTAAAAAATTTAATGCACATATTAATGTTGAAGTTTGTGCCTCAGTTAAAAGTGTAAAATACTTATATAAATATGTATACAAAGGGCATGATGCAGCCTCGGTCAAAATACAAAAAGAAGGTGCTCTGGATCATGATGAAATTTTAAGTTTTATTGAAGGTAGGTATGTTAGTGCACCTGAAGCCACGTGGCGTTTAAATGAATTTAATTTGTCGCATAAATCCCACACTGTAGTGCGCTTAGCTGTGCATTTACCACAGCAACAGCTGATTGTGTACCAAGACGGTCAAGAAGCCCAAGCAATTGAACGAGCTGCTTTAAGAAAAACAACACTAACATCATGGTTTGAACTAAACAAAAATGATCCTTCAGCTCACAACATTTCTTACTCAGATATTCCACAATATTATATGTTTGATAAGAGTACCACAAATTGGAAGAAGCGACAACGTGGTGGACAAAATGTTATTGGGAGACTGCCAGTAGTTAGTATACTGGATACTGAGAGGTACTATTTGCGGATGCTACTACTGCGCAAGTCTGGGGCCATTAGTTTTGATGATATTTTGACCGTAAATGGATTAAGATGCATTACATTTCAACAAGTATGTCAGGAGTATGGACTTCTTCGAGGTGACCAGCAGTGGCATGATGCTTTGAATGACGCTGCACAATTTCAATCTCCGAGACAGTTCGCAATGATTTGTGGCTTTGGAGAAGTGGAGGATGTTCCAGATTTATGGGTGCAGCATCAAGTTTCACTTTGTGAGGACTTTGTGCATCGTTATTCTGAGCAGACTGGACCTCGCTATGCATTTGATGATATTGAGGAACTGCTTACATCCTACAATTTAAGTCTCCAAAAACTGCATCCACCAACTGTAGATTTGCCTGCAAGTGTTTTGGAGGGAGCGAACTTTGATGTTGTGGAAGAGCAGGCTAAAGCTAATAGTTATACTATGCAGTTAAATAGTGAACAGCGGAATGTTGTGGAAATCTTATTAAGTGCAGTGTACAACAACGCTGCAGATACATCCAAGTGTTATTTTTTAGATGGTCCTGCTGGGACAGGAAAAACTTTTGTTTATTCAACTTTGCTTCACACAATACATGGTAGAGGTGATGATGTTATTCCTGTTGCATCTACAGGTATTGCTGCAACTCTATTAATAGGGGGGAGAACAGCCCATTCTGTTTTTAAAATTCCAATTGATTTAAATGCAACATCTACTTACAATTTGAAGCCTAATACAAAAGAAGCTGACGTGTAACTGAAAACAAAATTAATTGTGTGGGATGAAGCACCCATGACACATG